>SNQJ01S0179238.1:0-19563 GCA_010110895.2 Picea sitchensis | reverse complement strand
CCTACGGCCTAGATTTTATCGCGATTTCGCCACTTCGCCGTGTGAGTTCTCGACACTTTCAAGTCCCGATCTACGAAACTCCGATATGGACTGGAATCAATGGTCTAGATTCAACCTCGATCTGACGGCTCAGATTAGGTCATGATTTCGCATGTCGCGATTACGCCCGCTTCTCCTTGTTCTTTAAGGATCGTGTAGGTTCTCCTCGATCCAACGGTGGTTGGACCCTGCGCTCAGATATGACGTCTGAGATATGTCCTCCTGTTCAACACTCTTCTTGTCTATATTCTGATCTGATGGCCCTCATTCTTTCGGGAATTTTGAATGAGATCCAACGATCATAAATGATTCTTGGGCCTTCGAACATTTTATCAACCTGAACTTATCTTTTGTTTGCCTGGTTGTGTTGTCGTTTGCTACTGATCATCGCTGTTGTACTCAAGCCATCATCATTGCTGTACTTTCCATCAATGACAAGCATACGCTACCTATTAAACATTTGCCAACAATTTTATGGAAATCGCACCATTTTTCGGTGTCCTTCTTTGTCTTCCCGTGACCCTTCTTTTCTTGTGGCTTGGACTGGTTTTTGAGAGACTGTTTATTAGGGTCATCTTTATCATACTTTTGTTGTTGTATATTTGTAGACCCAAACTCTCATTTGTTCTGGTGCTTAAATTTCTGCTCGATTTTAAAAGCACATCGATAAGTAGCACCGATTTCCAGAGGCGTAGTTCTAGAGGGCATAGTTCTAGAGGTCATAGTTACAAAGGGAATAGTTCCAGAGGGATTAGTTCCAGAGTTCATAGTTCCAGAGGGCGTAGTTCCAGAGGGTGTAATTCCAGAGTTCATAGTTCCAGAAGCGTAATTCCAGAGGGCGTCGTTCCACAGGTCATAGTTCTAGAGGGTGTAGTTCCAGAGGGTGTAGTTTTAGAGGTCATAGTTCTAGAGGCGTAGTTACATAGGGAGTAGTTCCAGAGGGAGTAGTTCTAGAGGGCGTAGTTTCACAGGTCATAGTTCCACAGGTCATAGTTCCAAAGGGCATAGTTCCAGAGGGCATAGTTCCAGAGGCGTAGTTCCATAGGGCGTAATTCCACAGGGCGTAGTTCCAAAGGGCGTAGTTCCAGAGGTCATAGTTCCAGAGGCGTAGTTCTAGAGGGCGTAGTTCCATAGATCATAGTTCCAAAGGGCTCAGTTCCAGAGGGCGTAGTTCCAGAGGGCATAGTTCCAGAGGCGCAGTTCCAGAGGTCATAGTTCCAGAGGGCATAGTTCCAGAAGTCATAGTTCCAGAGGGCTTAGTTCCAGAGGGTGTAGTTCTAGAGGCGTAGTTCCAGAGGGTGTAGTTCCAGAGGCGTAGTTATAGAGGGCCTAGTTCCAGAGGTCATAGTTCCAAAGGGCTTAGTTCCATAGGGCATAGTTCCAAAGGGCGTAGTTCTAGAGGCGTAGTTCCAGAGGGCGTAGCTCCACAGGGCATAGTTCCAAAGGGTGTAGTTCCAGAGGGCATAGTTCCAGAGGGCATAGTTCCAGAGGTCATAGTTCCAAAGGGCATAGTTCCAAAGGGATTAGTTCCAAAGGGCGTAGTTCCAGAGGCGTAGTTCCAGAGGACATAGTTCTAGAGGGCATAGTTCTAGAGGTCATAGTTCCAAAGGGTGTAGTTCCAGAGGGCGTAGTTCCAAAAGGAATAGTTCCAGGGGCGTAGTTCCAGAGGGCATAGTTCCACAACTCATAGTTCCAGAGGCGTATTTCCAGAGGGCGTAGTTCCAGAGGGTGTAGTTCCAGAGGGCATAGTTCTAGAGGTGTAGTTACAGAGGGCGTAGTTCCAGAGGGCATAGTTCCAGAGGGCATAGTTCCAGAGGTCATAGTTCCAGAGGGTGTAATTCCACAGGGCATAGTTCCAGAGGTCATATTTCCAGAGGCGCAGTTTCAGAGGGCGTATTTCTAGAGGTCATAGTTCCAGAGGTGTAGTTCCAGAGGGAACAGTTCCAGGGGCATAGTTCCAGAGGGCATAGTTCCATAGGTCATAGTTCCAGAGGGCGTAGTTTCAGAGGGCATAGTTCCATAGGTCATAGTTCCAGAGGTGTAGTTCCAGAGGGCATAGTTCCATAGTTCTTAGTTCCAAAGGGCATAGTTCTAGAGGGAGTAGTTCCAGAGGGTGTAGTTCTAGAGGTCATACTTCCAGAGGCGTAGTTCCATAGGGAACTACACCCTCTAGAACTACGGCCTGTGGAACTACGACCTATGAAACTATGAACTATGGAACTACGCCCTCTGGAACTACGCCTCTAGAACAATGACCTCTGGAACTACGCCCTATGGAACTACGCCCTATGGAACTATGACCTCTGGAACTATGCCCTGTGGAACTATGCCTCTGGAACTATGACCTGTGGAACTACGCCCTTTCGAATTATGACCTATGGAACTATGACCTCTGGAACTATGCCTCTGGAACTATGACCTCTGGAACTACGCCCTCTGGAACTACGCCCTCTGGAACTATGACCTTTGGAACTATTCCCTCTGGAACTATGCCCTGGAACTATTCTCTCTGGAATTACACCCTCTGGAACTACACCTCTGGAACTATGACCTCTAGAACTATGCCCTCTAGAACTACACCCTCTGGAACTACGCCCTTTGGAACTATGACCTCTGGAACTACGCCCTCTGGAACTACGCCTCTGGAACTATGACCTTTGGAACTACACCCTTTGGAACTACACCCTTTGGAACTAAGCCCTTTAGAACTATGACCACTGGAACTATGCCCTCTGAAACTATGCCTCTAGAACTATGACCTATGGAACTACGCCCTTTAGAACTACGCCCTCTGGAACTACACCCTTTAGAATTATGACCTATGGAACTATGACCTCTGGAACTATGACCTATGGAACTACGACCTCTAGAACTACGCCCTCTGGAACTGTGACCTTTGGAACTACGCCCTCTGGAACTACGCCCCTGGAACTATTCCCTCTGGAACTACGCCCTCTGGAACTACGCCTTTGGAACTATGACTTCTAGAACTACGCCCTCTGGAACTATGCCCTGTGGAACTACACCCTTTGGAACTATGACCTATGGAACTACGCCCCTGGAACTACGCCTCTGGAACTATGACCTCTTGAACTACGCCCTCTGGAACTATGCCCCTGGAACTATTCCCTTTGGAACTGACCTGATATTTTGGAACTACGCCCCTGGAACTATTACAATGTGGGAGATTTGGGGTGTCACTTGTTCATTCTTTTTTCCTTATTTTCTTCGAATGCTCAGAAGGATAGTGTTAGATCATGTTAGTTCAATACTTTGAAAACCGTGGCAAGGATATCCTTGATAGATGGAAATAAATGAGCTGGTTTGTGGACTGGTCGTAGAATTTGCAGTGCAAATTATCTTCAAAGCTGATACAACTTTAACTTTGAATCTGTAACACATTGTTCATTTCCTCTCTTCATGTGTGATGTCTCACATTTTTTCATTTGATGTAAGGATTTGTTTAGAGTGGTATATGGAGTGTCTTACTGGTTAATTAGGTATAAGATGAATATACATCCTTCCTTTTCTGTATGGGATAGTCTTCCTACTAATATAATAGTTCATTTTGGGATGAATATGTGTTTGTTGGCTGAGCCTCTCCCTCCTTCACGTGGGACATGTTGTGTATGTGCGTGTGTGCAAATAAAAAACAATGGACTTTAAAACATCCTCTCTTATGTTTCTCTAGTGATTGATTGTTGTGTACTCATTTATATTATTAAATTATATTCTTACTCAAATATTTAGAGTAGCATGTAATGCAAAGCTATATCATGACCACTCAAGTTCACACTAGTACAACATTACTTTTTTTCTTTATTAGCACTCTTTGAGTTCCCATCACGTGTAGGTTGCAATAGATTTCACCCCCACTAACTATCGTCATCAAATTTGAAGCTAAATTTATCAAACCATTTGTGTTCCATGCCACCTCGGAAGTAGTGTTGTAACCCTGATCCCCATGGTTATAACCAAAAACTTATATTTCAAGTGGTGTTGTAACCTAAAACCCTTTGGTTACAACCAACAACCTACGTTGTCCCCTCACATTTGGTTGGGGACTTGAGTCTAAGTTTTTCCTTCTCATTAGGTTATCAAATGTCTCTACCACCTTCAATATGTGGTCAAAATCATCATCGTCATTAATAGGTGGGGCCTAACACACAATGTCACATGCGATGCCACCATTACTAAGTGCTCCCCTCTAAGCATAATGAATTCCCACCCCAAATAACATTGTCTTGCATTCACCACTGCGTGACTTTCCGTCAACAACACCTCTTATTTGTTGAGCATTGATTAGTACACATGATTTTATCTCTAACTTAGTTAGCGCTAGACACAAGTTAGTGCTCTTCTTCAGTGTTTCCCACTTCCTAGCACCAAGATCCAACAAACACTAAATCCAACTAGACTGTGCCCTTAGTTAGTTCTTGAGATCAATTAGCAATGTTTTTCTTCAATTTCCCAAGGCTCACCACTTGGTAGCTCATTCAATTTTGAGTTCATGCCTAATGAAGCATTAATGAATCATCCTTAAAAGGTGAACACTACCCATTCTACAAGGATATTATGAAACAAACCCCTCTATCATTGTGGGTGCTACATTTTGTACAACTCCATTATTGTTGACATTATGTAACCTTGTTAGGGCATAGTTATGATTAACATAATTAATGTGAGTGTTACTTTCTATAAATTCCCATGCTACTAACCTCATATTAATGCACTAGTGGATTTGTGGTTTTGATTTAATGGGTTGGAAGGGTCATTTGTCAATTGGCATTTAAGGGTGTTAATGGCTAAGTGTTAGGTCAATATGGGTTAGTCATTGATTAGTGGGATATGAACTATCTTATTAACACACTCATAATAACTTAACAAACCTAACTTACCCAATTAACCCATTGACCCACCCTACTTGTTAGGCAATAGAAGCATAAACTAAGTAAGAATTTAATAGCAAAGAAAACAAGGCATATCAATCACATCAATTGAACACAATGATTTACGTGGAAACCATTCTAAGGGAAAAAACCACGGGGCAATGATAATCAATATTCTTATTATTCAAGGGAGAATTACAACAACCAAACACATGCTTACAACCATCCTCTCACTATCTTCCCACACACTGTGCTACACTACATTGCTTTCCTTTTCCCTTGTCTTTCTACACCTCTACAGGTATGCATAGATGTATAATATCTATTAGGTTGTTACACAAACTGATCATTGTAGTGTGCATGCATGCAATTTCTATTTTTAGCTAATGATGTGTGCATGCCTCCGCATGGGAAATTAGTTGGCAGTTTCAAAAATCTCCACCTTGACAACAATTTACCTGATATATCATACCAGAATTAATTCATCACCTTTTATGCAAGCCAAGAGAAGCCAAGCACCATTGTATATTCTCTAACAAAACTGGTTTCGTGAACATGTTTGTAGAATTCACTTTTGTATGGAACTTTTCTAGAGCCACTCCCCCTTCATCAACAACCTGTCTTAAAAAATGGTATTTAATAGAAATATGCTTCGTCTTACTGTGATAAGCCAGATCTATCCAAATGAATAACACTTTGACTATCACATAATACTTTCACCTCGTCCTTCATCCTTCCAAACTCACCCAACAAACCTTTTAACCAAATTGCCTCCTTGCATGCATGTGAGGCAACCATATATTCTACTTCAATAGTGAATACAACAACTATGTTTTGAAGCTTTGACATCCAACTAACAGGTCATCCTGCAAGAGTAAAGACATATCCTGAAGTGGATCTCCTTTTGTCCAAGTCACCTACAAAATATGAATCGACGTAACAACATACTACATCAATGGAACCATCATAGGTGATAGAATAATTACTTGTGCCCCTAAGATATCGAAGCACCCATTTCACTACTTCCTAATGCTCTTTACCTGGATTTTCCATGTATCTACTGACAACACCAACTGCATGTGAAATATCTAGTCTAGTAATCACCATAGCATACATCAAACTTCTTACTACATTAACATATGGTACACAAGACATATAATCCTTTTCTTTGTCACTACTAGGACATAAAATTGAAGAAAGCTTAAAATGGGAAGCCAAAGGGATCTCATTATTCATACCGAATCTCATATCCAAAGGGTTTCACATTATTGATACTGAATCTCATAAGTATTTTCTTCACATACTTATGTTGTGATAACCACAACTTACCATTTTTCCTGTCTCTGTGTATCTCCAAGCCCAAGATTTGTTTTGTTGCTCCTAGATCCTTCATATCAAACATCCTAGACGACTGAGCCTTCAAACTATTGATTTTGACCATAATTTGTCTTGCAACAAGCATATCATCAATATATAACACCAAAATATTGAATATGCGATTTTCCAACTTTTTAAAGTAAACACAGTGATCATATTCAATTCTTGTAAAATTTTGGCTCACCATGAAGGAATCAAACTTCTTGTACCATTTCCTAGGAGACTGCCTCAGGCCATACAATGAATTCTTGAGTTTGCAAACAAACCTCTTATTGTGATCCTAAACAAATCCTTCTGGTTGTTCCATATATATATGTCCTCATCCAAATCTCCATGTAGAAATACTGTTGTAATATCTAGCTGCTCTAACTCAAGATCAAGTGAAGAAACTAGTGCTAACATAACACAAATTGAAGCAAGCTTCACAACTGGTGAAAATATTTCATGAAAATGATTACCTTCCTTTTGAGAATACCCTTTTTCTACCAGCCTTGCTTTATGCCTTTCAATTTTATCATCAACACCCTTTTTCATTTTGTAGACCCACTTGCAACCAACAACCTTCCTGTCCTTTGGAAGTTCTACCATGTCCCATGTTTTATTCTTCTCTAAGGCATCCATTTCTTCTTTCATAGCTTCTTTCCATTTAACACTTTCAAATACCTTCATTTCTTCTTGATAACAACTAATTTCTCCATCATTAGAAACCAAAGCCGCAAATGAAACATAATCATCATACCTTGCAGGATCATTCCTAATCCATGTAGATCTCCTTAGAAATGGTTGAGGCATATCCACAGTTTCCTAGATATTTTTTGCATCTTCATCATCTTCTTCTTCTGCAACTTCTTCATGTTCCTCCCTTTCTGAATATGGGTGAATCTCAAACTGAATTTGTTGAACTTGCGGTCTCTGTTCTTGTCTCACTTCAGCATCTACCAGGTTTGAGTTTATGAGTAAGGATTCATCAAATACTACATCTCTGCTTATGATGAGTGTGTGGGAAGTAGGATCCCACAATCTGTACCCCTAAACTCCATCGCCATAACCAACAAAGACACATTTTGTTGATCTAGGATCTAACTTAGAACACTGATATTTAGAAATAAGAGCATAAGCGTCACAACCAAATATTATCAGATTTGAATAATCACATGAATGACCTGTCCATACCTCTTCTAGAATCTTATAGTTTATTTCAGTTGATGGTGATCAATTTATCAGATAGCATGCTGTAAGAACTGCTTCTGCCCACAATTCCAGTTGCAACTTGGCAGTACCAAGCATGCTCCTTTCTCTCTCTAGAAGAGTCCTATTCATGCATTGAACAAACACCATTTTTCTAAGGAGTATAAAACGTGGTCTTATGTCTTTCGATCCCAGCTTCCTTGCAATAGTTTTCAAATTCCACAGATACGAACTCACCTCCATTATATTTTCTTAAACACTTGATTGACCCGTTAGTGCTCTTTTCAACCAAACCTATGAATTGCTTAAAAGTATTAAATACATCATCTTTTCTTTTAAGTAAATAGTTCCATACCTTTCTAGAGTAATCATCTATAAATGTTACAAAATATGACGATCCTCCAAAATAAACTGTAGGGGATGGTCCCAAAACACCTGAATGAATGTAGTCAAGGATACCTTTGCTTATATGTCTTCTTGTTTTAAACTTTTGTCTACACAGTTTTCAAAAAACACAATACTTGCAGAAATTCAAATTTAGAAACTTTAAACTTGGAAGTGACTTACGATCAACCAGTACCTTAATCCCTTTCTGGCTCATATGACCCAAACGTTGATTCCATAAATGAGTAGATTCAATTGCACCTTTAGATGCTACCATTGCTTGATTTATTTTAGTCCTTCCTTGAAGTTGATAAAGGTTCTCGATCCTCTTTGCCTTCATGACTACTAAGATGCCTTTGGACACCTTCAATACTCCACCTTGAGCTATACACTTATAACCATCAGAATCTAGAACTCCCAAAGACATTAAGTTATTTCTAAGTTCAGGTACATGCCTCACATATATTAATGTTCTTACATTACCATCATACATTTTAATATGGATGCTACCAACCCCAACAATTTTACAATAAAAATAATTTCGCATAAAAACAACACCAACATCAATAGACTGGTAAGTTGAGAACTAATTTCGATGAAGAACATGTGGTTGGATGCACTAGAATCTAACAAACAATGCTGATGTTTATGTGAAACACCACAAGTAGATAATACCTCATCAACCATACCTGAACCTAAACCTGAACCTGAACTTGTTTCAACTGGATTAACTTCCTTTGCCTCGTTTGTGGAGTCCTCTTTTGATGCTTTCTATCTTTTCCAGCAATCCTTCTTGAGATGTCTAGATTTTCCACATAACCAACATTTTTTCTTTCCCTTCTTGCCTCTTGACTTGGATCTTGATGTACCTCTCTGATCTTGCCCTCTTTTTGTAGATCGACCTATGACCACCATTGCTTCTGTTGTTGAGGTTTCTTTACTAGTTCTTCTCCTCATTTCTTCAACCAACAGAGCTTCCACAACAATATCATAATCAATGGTGTCTGCTCTGATAAACTACATAGATGTGAATAGATGATCCCAAGATTCAGGTAATGAAAACAATAACGTGATTGCTTTGTCCTCATCTTCATATTTTACATCCATACTAGTTAATTGACAAATCAGGGTATTGAAAACATTTAAATGATTGAAATTTTTTGTACCTTCTTTCATCCATAAGCTATACAACTGTCTCTTCAAGAAGATTATGTTCGTCAAGGACTTTGTCATATATATAATTTCCAGTCTATTCCACAAGTCTGATGTTGTATCCTCTCCAACAGTGTTAAACAAAACTTCAACTACCAGACACAAACAAATGGTACTAAGAGCTCTTGCATTTAGATCTTCCCAGTCCTTGTCTTCCATGCTTGTCAGTTTCTTTGTCTTTCTCGCTAGTGCCTTTTGCAATCCTTGTTGCACAAGTAGATCTCGCATCTTGAGTTTCCATAGTTCACAATTGTTCTTTTTGTTGAATTTCTCCACCTCAAACTTTAAACTTTACACTTTTTCCATTAACACAAAAAACTGCCCTGAAACCACGACTTATAATACTAAAATTTTAATACGAAGAAACAAAAATATACTTTCAAGGTTGAACACCAAATATTAATTAAAGCTTCAAAATACAGATATTTAATGTATTCTACTTTAAAACCTCCTTTTTACAAAACAAAGAGGTCCACCTCTTAAATAATATTATAACATTCACCCATCCCTTATTAGTCCCTGTCAGAAGGCCTAGGACTAATAGCAATGAGTTCATCATTGACTTTATATTAGTTTAGGGTTGAATTCAATTTTTTTGCAGAAATTCTAATGTTTAAGTTTAGAAAGTGTGTATTCATATATTTAAAAAAAAAATAAAATGTATATTTGTTACAATCTTATTGGCTAATAGGTTTGAAGTGTTATTTCCAGCTTCACTTCTTCCAATGCTTTAATTAAAATTTCTTCCAATGTCATCCTTAACTCAATTACTCACTGTACTTTTCCATGCTATCTAAACTAATCGACAGTTTCCACGTTTCCAAAATCACATGGCTTGAATCTGCATGAGGTACAAGTTATGGGCTGGAGGGTTTCTTGTAATTTGTGATCTGAAGGCGGTTTCCTGCCTTCACCCATACGCTATTTCACAATATCCTGCTCTCTCTCGCCTGGGTGAAGTTTTTTAACTCTCATATAGTCTGGTGGAATCCTGAAGCTGGATATGTTTACTCGGAAGAGTTTCTGATGGCGCTGAGGTTCCAGGAGATGCTGGAGAACCAGTTCTCTTCCCAGAATAACAACGATTTCAAGGACGCACCAGATGAGTTTGATGAAGCAACAGCCGAGGAGTATGGTCTAATGGATGATTCAATTAGTGGAGTCTGTTGTCATAGATGACGAACTCAACATCAAACACACATTCACATTCAGTTTCATCAAACATCTCTCTACCTTGCTATTTCCTGGTTATTTCAAAAAAAAAAAAATGAACAGGCAGACACTCCCTACTGTCTCTGCATTATTTAGTTTCTCGTTACGTAGTAGTTTATTCACTGGTGTGGATTCTCCTGTGTCTCCAAGCACTTAGACGGTTTGTGCCAAGCAACACCACTGATTTGGGGCTCGCCAATATCCATGTGCTAAGCTTTCTGCTCATATATTTTGAGTTTGCTCATCGCTTAGCGTTGAAAAGGAGCTGTGTATCCTACAAGAAAGACAAAAACATAAGGCAAGCACTGTGGGTTTAATTGGTCATTTCCTGTACTCAGATCCCGGAGGCATGACAGAACAAGAAGATTTCAATCGTTCTATAATCCAGGTGTTTTGAAATTTTTTGTCTTCATTCTATACTCAATACAATTTAGGCTCGTAAATCTGGGCTTCATAGGTATTTATTTGGTAGTTAATGGCGTGTTTTTCAATCGTCGTATTGCTGTGTGCAGAGCTGGATTCTGAAGATTCATTACGCTTGCATGGGATGCATGAAAAATGTCAGGAAAGTTCTCGGGAACATCGATGGTGAGCAGCGTTGGGATCCGACATGTTTGCAGATAATTAGTTTTGTTTTTGTTGTAAGTGAAGGTCGCATGTTCGAGGATGGTTATAGATAACTAGTCTTTTTTGTTGTTGTAAGTGCAGGTGTGCACACCGTCACTATTGATGTTGTCGATAAGAAGGTGAATTTTACAGGAAATGTGGCTTCTGCCGATGTCTTGTTGGAGAATATGCTGGCTTCCAGGAAGCGGGGGGAGCTGTGGTCGGTGGCTCCGAACGAACACCAAAAGGAGGCCAAGACTCAGAAGCAACTGGAACATGCAGTGATGGCTCAGAACAAACATGAAAAGGAGGCCAAGACCCAGAAGCAACCGGAACATGCAATGGTGGCTCAAAGCGAAAAGGAGAACAATAAGCTCAAGACTCAGAAGCAACCGAAACATGCAGTCGTGGCTCAGAACGAAAAGGAGAACAAGCCCAAGACTATGAAGCAACTGGAAGAGAAGAAATCAGACCGACACAGAGGTATTTCATATGATTATTTGAGCTCGTTGAACCGTCAAAGTAGCCATACGTTCAGAATTTGTCGGAAGAACCACAGTGTTAATGACAGCTTGTCGTCGACGTTTGTTCATTTAGGTTTCTGTGGTGAGAAATTTGTTCATAATTTGTCGGAAGAACCACAATGTTAATGACAGCTTGTCATCAACGTTTCAGATCCACAACAGGATCCATCTTCAGGACATAAAATCTTGAGGAAAAATAAGAGAGGAGCCTTTAATAAATAGTGATGAGGCGGGTGAAAAACTATGGTCGGCTAAGTGAAACCCTTGTTTTTAGGACATTTTTTCAAAAAATAATAAATAGTGGTTTAATTAATGAGTTAAGTGGTTTAAATATTAAGTTTTTATGTTAAATGTAGGCTAGATTTAGGGTTGACCAAAGGTGTTAGTATTATAAATATTAATTTTATGTTGATTATAGGTTAAATTAAGGTTAAATTAATGAGGTAAACCCTAGGTTTGAGGAAGTTAATATAATCTTAAGTTAATTTGACTAAGCAATGTTAGTATTATAAATATTCATTTTATGTTAATTGTAGGTTAAATTGAGGTTAATTTAATAAGGTAAACCCTAGGTTTGAGGAAGTTAATATTAATAATATTAATCTTAAGTTATTTTGACTAATTATAGGCTAAATATAGGTTCATATTATTAATATTAAATTTTATGTTCAAAAAAGGCTAAATTTAGGGTTAACTATAAGGTGTTAATAATATTAATATTAATTATATGTTAATTATAGGTTAAATTAAGGTTAATAAAAAGAGGTGGCATTAATACTATTATTAATATTAATCTTATGTTAATTATGGGTTTTATTAATATCATATCAGTGGTAGAAGATTATAAGTTGGAATCACTTAGGTTGGTCTTGGAATTAGTTTAATTTTTCATTGGTATTATGTTGGTTAAGGTTACGTTAGGTTAATAGTAAAAAGGTAATAATAATAATGTTATTAATGTGTACAGTCAAAGGATTTTAAGTTTAAAAGTTTGGTTTAGGTTAAGTCAGATTGTATGGAAGAAAAAGAGGGTGTAAATTACTAGAGTTTTGGGTGTAAGGAGTTTAACTCAATGTTTTCTTTCCAGATGGTAGGTAGTCAGCTTTTCTAATTTCTAGGCCATTGTCTCTATTTATGTTATCGGGATTTTTGATGATTCCGATTGCCTCTCTAATTCATCTTTTAATGAGATGGTCTTCTTTAGCTAAGATTATGGTGTGCTCTAGGCGTATGTGATGCTTATTTGTGAGAGAGTGTTCTGCTAGAGCTGAGGTGCGAGTTCGTTCATACTTGATGTCGGCCACCCCATGCCATATCTAGTGTTGAAAAGAATGACTGTTTCTCAATGTAGCATTTGCCACAGAGGCAATCTAATACCTTGCTCTCTTTGAAATTGTGTTGGTCAAGCTTGTCCTTGACATATCTCATTTTCTGTTTGATGGTATTATGTGGTTTGAATGAGGTCTTAGTTTCCTTCTTGTTTAGGATTTTTCGCGATTTTATCACTCACTCCTTCGATGTAAGGGAGGTAGGCAGTGAGGCTCAAGGTTTAGTTGTTTCTCATTTGGTTTGTTATTTTCTTTTTCTATGGATTTCCTTATTACGTTCTCAATCTCTTTTCTTTGTAGCCCTATGTTTTTGAGACTTTGTGAAGGTGATTTTCTCTTGTTCTAGGTGTTCTTTATCTGAAATTCTTATGGCTCTTATGGATAGGGTGTTAAGAAATCCTAATTTTTGTGTGGGGTGATTATGGGAGCTGGCGTGAAGGTAGTTTTAGGTGTGGGTCTTTTTTCTGTGTTGAATGTCCTAAATTACCATCTTCCTTCCTTTTTATTAGTATGTCAAAGGGATGGTGTTATTTACTTCCCGTTCCATTGTGAATTTAATGTCTTTAGATAAATTTTTGACGTGATGGAAGAACTTGTTCAGTTCTTCTTCCCCATGCGACCAAAGTACATTGGTATCATCAGTATAGCGTTTCCATCGTGTGTGGTTTTGGGGATAGGAATCTATGGCTTTCTTTTCAAATCTTTTCCATGTAAAGTTTAGCCTTGATGGAAGCCCAGAGCCCATTCATACGCCACTAGTTTGTTCATAGATTCACCTTGATAGCTAAAGAATGTGGAGGGAAGATGAAGCCTTAGCCCCGGATTTTGGCTATTCTTGGATCAACTACCTCTTGGATAAGTAGGATGGCCTCATTAAGAGGGATCTTGAGTCTTGGATAAGTAGGATGGCCTCATTAAGAGGGATCTTAGTGAAAAGAGAGACAACGTCAAAGCTTATGAGGGTGTCATTCGGTTTCAAAATCTCATTTTTAATGGTGTTAATGAAGTCGTTTGAGTCTTTTATGAAGGAGTCAGTGTGACCTACTAGGGGGCCTAGAATTTTAGCAACATATTTGGCAAGCTCATAGGTGGGTGATCCTATCGTATTGACTATCGGTCTGAGAGGGATTCCTTCCTTATGGATTTTAGGTAGGCCATAAATTCTCGGGGTGATCTCATTGGTGGGAAGCAATCTCTTTTTTGTCTTCTCGTCTAAGTTGGAGTTATTGATGGCTTTCTTTACTTCTTTTATTATATTTTTAATGGGGTTCTTTGGAATCTTAATGTAGCTACCACACGAAAGGTGTTCATTCATTTTGGTGATGTAGTCTTCTTTATTCATGATGACTGTGGCGCCACCCTTATCTGCTTTGAGAATAATTAAGTTTGTGTTATTTTGGAGGTTATTAATTGCTATTCGTTATTGTTTGCTAATGTTTCTTTTAGGAGGTTTGGAATTGCGGAGGATAACGACACAGTCTTGTCTAACCTGGTCCTTATCTTCATCAGCTAGGGTTTTAATACTATCCTCAATGCAACAAATAATATTATCGCTTTAATACGTTTTCACTATAATGGCCTATAACTGAACACCATGTTCTTCATTGCCCGGTGATGGCATTGTTGCTTCTTTAAATTAATTTTTTTAAGCATACAACTCAGGTCTGTAGTACTTAGTCTTCTCAGATCTTCTCAGGTACAGTCAGGCACACCCTCTTCCAACATAATATAATACAAAAGAATGTTTCCCAGGATCTGAAAAGGGGTTAGTATAGTAACTAATAGGGAAATAAACCGTTACACAACATTATAATGGAGGGATAACATAAGACTTTTACACATAATGTTAGCAGATCTAATCTTAACTTGAAGACTTTTACGCATAATGTTAGCAGATCTAAGCTTAACTTGATTGGTAATTCGAGCATGGAGAAAAGTAAATGGTTGACTTTGATCCATGCCCGTGATGCCCCGAATCTCCAATCGAGATAAGGATGGCCACCAAGATTACACATCCCGCTGCACAACAATCACATTCAATCTACTCATTCAATCCTTCTAAACATACTCACAGGAACAACATTAAAGACAAGTCCCTAACTGGAAATTCAAACCAGTGGTTATCTATCTTTTCCCTAAATTCTACAGGAAAATTACAAAAACCCATTACTCTAAATTAGCGCACAGGCCAAAACAATGGTGTTATTCTTTCCCTAATCCCTACAGAAAGTTACCAAAACCCATTACTCTAAATGGGCGCACAAACCCAAACAATGGCGTTATGGGGGAGCATTAACCTTCTTGTCACTTCAATTATTCTGGCATAAGCAGACTCATTCTTTTGGCTGCACGGTTTAAGCCCAACTGTGGTATTGGATTGATGCCCGACGAATAAGAGAGTTGGTTCGGTAGTGCCATCGGATCTAGTTGGTTCGATACTGATCCCAGGCACTTGGATATAGCATGGATATATATATTTTTTATTTCTCACTATAATTGTATTTAAATTTATATTTCATGATTTTTAAACATTTAAATCATATTTTATAATACAAGAAACATTGAAATGTTTTATGTTTTTCAATGATTACAATTAATAATATAAAAAATATTAAAATGTTTTATCCTTTTTTATTTAGTTTTACAGATTATATAATTTAGTCTTATTTTAGTTTTAAATCATTATTTTATCAATTTTCAAATCTAATTAATAATATAAAAAACATTAAAAAGTTTTACCTTTTTTTATTTAGTTTTACAATTTATATAATTTAATCTTATTTAGTTTTAAATCATTATTATTTTTATTATGAATTTTCAAATTCACCAAAGGCAGGGACTACGTTGCCTTGCAACACTTGTCAAGTATAGTCTTTAAACCTTTTTTCCAAAAATAAACATCACCTCTTAAACGAATAAAATATTCACCCATTTAATTATAAAGTCGATCCTCCATGTGCTTAATGAAAAATCAACTATCCCAACTTTCGAGTCAACATATCTTGACTGACGCTTCCTATGAATATCATACAGAGTGTTAGTCCCAACATTAACACTCCCTTTGTATTGTTGGGGGTGTTAGGCAACACTCCCTATGGGCGTCCCGGGGAGCGTATGTACTTTGCAATTTTGGATTTCGCAAGTGCGAGGAGCGTTAAAGCTCATGTAACTGAGTTCATGGAGTGTGAGGGACACAAATAACGTTTCTATGTCTTCAACAATTTCAACGAAAAATTCTGGTTTGAATATTTATTTGCTCCACAAAACTACAGCTCTGATACTACTTGCTAGGAAGCGAAAGCATAAACTGAGAAAGAATTTAATAGCAAAGAAAACAATACATAGAAATCACATCAATTGAATACATTGATTTACGTGGAAACCCTTCTAAGGAAAAAAACCACGGAGCAATGACAATCGATATTCTTATTATTCAAGGGAGAATTACAGTAGCCAAACAGAGACTTACAACCATCCTCTCACTCTCTTGGCACACACCACGCTACACTACATTTCTTTCCTTCGCCCTTGTACTTCTACACCTTTATGAGTATGCATAGATATACAATATCTATTAGACAATTAGACAAACTGATAATTGTAGTGTGCATGCATGCTCTTTCTATTTTTAGTTAATGTTGTGTGCATGCCTCTGCATGGGAAATTAGTTTTCATTTTCAACACTACTAACCTACCTAATCCTTTAAATCAACTAAACTACACTAAGCCACATAACTTACATAACCCACCCTTCTAACCTCCACAACCCACTAACCTATCTAACCTATAACTTAACCCATAAACATAACCTATTGGCATAACCCACCAGACCTACTTAACCTAACTATCACAATGTTGCTTAAAATTTCTAGAAACAAACTATGTGGTGTGGCCTCACGACCTTCCTTTGTTGAACTCTTTCTTGGACCATCTTATCAACATTCCCCCCAAATTCAATTTACTATGGAAATTCAAAATGACAATTCTCTTTTCTTTTTAGATGTTCTTGTCTTGCTTCAACCTAATGGAACCCTGACCCACCAAGTCTATAGAAAAAAGTCCCACATTGACATATACCTTCATGCCCATTCCCACTATCACCTAGCCCAAAAATCTGTGGTTCTTAAAACATTGGTAACTTGATCCATTCGAATCTCTGCCCCTCATTTCCTTGAAAAATAAAAAAACCTACCTTTCTAAAGCCCTTGTAGCCAATTGTTACTCTATCACTCAAATCAATAAATATTTTTGTTCAACCCTCCATCCTAAATCCTAAAACCTCCCTCCCCCTCCCCCTCATCTTGCTCTTATTTCTCTTCTGTACGTCCAAGGCATCAACAATCATATTTCGAAGATTTTGTCTAAAAACAATATCAAAACTTTTTTTAATAAACCTTAAAACAATTATTCAGAACTGCTAAGGATAAACTTGATCTCATTCTTGGCTAAGGAGTGTAAAAATTCCATACTCCTGTGGCAAATAATGCATTGGATAAATGGGAAGATTTTTTAAAGCTCGCCTTAAGGAGCATATTGTTAATACTCACAACAATCACATCTCTATGTCAATTATTGTTGAACACTCTCACGATTCTAAGCACCCCATATGCTTTGACAAAACTAGAATACTTGCCTCAACCCCCTTTTATCCCTCTTGTATCATTCAGAAAGCGCTAGAAATTGAAAAAACATCCAAATAATTTTAATCAAGAAGATGACTATAAACTTAACCAATCATAAAAACCCACTATCCATCATCTTAATCACTATACATTTTCTTCATCATACTTATTTAGCCTTTCCAATTATTTTCTTACTTATTTTAACACATCAATTATTTATTTAACTATATCATGGCCACTCAAATTCACACTAATACAACATTATTATTTTTTCTTTATTAGCACTTTTTGAGTTCCCATCACGTGTTGGTTGCAATAGATTTCATGGCCATACTTATTTAGTGTGAACTTGAGTGGCCATACTTATTTAGCCTTTCCAATTCTTTTCTTACTTCATACAACTTAATTTAACTTATATTTAAATATCCCATTTTTAGTGTTTGATCTCTATTCTAACCCCATCCTTGGTATTTAGCTTAACCTCATTAAATCAAACACCTCCCCCTCTCCTTTCTTCATCTTTATTTAGTGATTCTAAATTTTCTTTACTCCTTTTAATCGATATTCTTTTATTTTAAAAGTTTTAAAAATTTCAATTTCTTCCAAATTAATTTTAAAGTTTTAAATATTTAATTTCTTCCAAATACTTTATTTTAAGATTTTATTTTATTTTTAATCCTTTTTAAATACTCTTCTTTTTAACTCCTTTGAATTACTCTTTTGTAATCCCATTCACTATTCTTTTATTTTCTTTTCAATTCGATTACTCCTTTTATCCTGTTTACTTCTCTAATTCAACCTTATGGATTATTATTATAAAGAAATTATTTTTCCTTGAGATGCTTTATTCTGTAGACATATGCCCCCACTTTGTGGTTATTCTCTTACTCATTATTATTCTAATTCCAATTTAAGCTTCTTTACATCCATTAATGTTCAATGCATATTATTTTTATTATTAATTTTCAAATGGCCTTCGATCAAATTATTATTATTTCCTAATAGTGGACCAACTCTTTGCAATTATTTTTTTAGTCATTATTATTCTAATTCTAATTTAATCTTTGCAACATCGGTTAATGGTGAATGTGTAAGTTTTAAACCTGTGAAGTAAAGTAATGCATATAGATTCTTAAGCAAAACATAAATTAATCAATGGCTCATACACATAGTACATAGAGATTTATAGCGGAAACCCTTAACCGGGAGAAAACCTTTCAACGCTTCATAGTATTAATTTCACCATTCACCATACAATATATATATATATACAATGTTTTTAGGTATTCCGTAGATACCAAAACCCTAATCCCTTAATCCGAGATTAATTTAGAAAACTGCTAAATAGAGCAAAATCAGCTAAAATAGCAAAAACGCCCCCAATTTGTTTTTTGGGCGTTGCCCCAAACCCCGTTGGATTTGGGTTGCGCTTAACCAGGGGGGCCATACCTAGCCCCCCTGGGACCCCCCTAGGAAGCGCTCGGTACACACGACACAAATACCACTACTAGGGAGGGATCGTCAGACATAGTTGTCGAATCTGACGCGCCCACACACACACATGCAAAGAATATAACACATACCCAACGTTCTCCCACTTGTTGTTTTCTTTGCATCTAGGGGTCCACAGGATTATATAGTCAACAATCCAGGGAAACAATGCCCATTGTTACTCTACACCAGGAGAACTTTGTTGTGCTCACAGATTTTGTCAATGAATCTGCAACATTCTTCAAAGTGTCAACCTTTTCCAGCAACACCTTTTCTTAAACCATGTCTCTCACAAAGTGATACTGAACATCAATATGATTTGTCTTCGAATGATAAGCTGGTTTCTTTGTCAGAAAGATTTCACTTTGACTGTCACATTCTAATCTCAATTCTTCTTGTACCAACCCAATACCTGAACACAATCTCTGTAACCATACTGCTTCCTTTCTTGCATGAGTGGTTGCCATGTATTCAACTTCTGTAGTTGAGAGTGCCACTGCAACTTGTCTTTTGCTTATCCAACTGATTTCTCCTCCAAATAGGTTAAACACATACCCACTTGTAGATCTTCTGGGATCTAGATCTCCAGCCCAGTCTGCATCAACAAATCCATGTATGTCCACCACTCTGTCCAATCCTGGTCTTCCTTGGTAGCACAATCCATAATTGGTAGTGCCACACAAATAACTAA
>SNQJ01S0179236.1:0-19563 GCA_010110895.2 Picea sitchensis | reverse complement strand
TAAATGATTTTTAAGTTAGAAAAAATGACAAAAGGGTTTGAAAAAATGACAAAAAGGGCCAAAAAGTCTATAAATAGAAGCTTGGCAGCTCATTATCACTATTACAAATTGAGGATTGAACAAAAGTAAAAAAACACCCCTCTGTCAAAAGAGTTGATTCTGGGAGCTTCAGTGGATGAAACGAACTTCCACTTGGACTAAGTAAGTACATACTAGCCCCTCCTGCATTTCAATTCTTCCTTTGTGCATTTCTTTTTGTTTTTTGGGGGGGCACTGACCTTTAAAAAGATAGGCCCTATGTATACGCAGGCTATCCTATGAAAGCCAGTGTATGCTTGTGTGCAAAGAAAAAACTGCATGTGGGCATATGTGACTATGTATATTATAGCCCGCGTATACCCTCCAACATGTGGAAAAAATTAAAAAATGAAAGAGTTGATCCCCCTTGAAATTGTCAATTGCAGGATGTATGTTCATTGGAGAGAGGGGGAACATGAGGACATTGAATTTTTGGTCAGAGAGGACCCTGATGCTACCGCCGCATTGGCTCAATGTGGTTTGTTTAAATTCTTCCAATGTCCATTCATGTGGGCACAACCCAGGCTGTTGAACGCATTGGTAGATTACTGGCATCCTAACATAGAGGCATTCATGCTTGAGGGATAGTCGTTGACTCCAACAACTGAAGATATCTATTTTCTGATCGGCTTCTCAAGGAGAGAGGAACCAATCAACTTTCGCACTTTTCCCTCTGAGCCTCACAACATAGCGGAGTTGATTGGACTCCATTGCAAAGCTGAAACAGACAAAGTAGGCACTCAGGTGCCGATAAATAAGATCAACAATCTATTGCTGAAAGTGATAGTGCTACTTATTGGGCGGATCAATGGATCTGCATCCTTACATCAGGCTTCCTGGGTGCACATGAATTGTGTGGTTCAATACTTAAATGCACAAATTTTCGACTGGAGCACCACCTTACTAGATTGCATGAAGAGGCAGCTGACAGAGTGTCGTATGCGGAGACACAGAAACTTTGGGTTTGTGACTATTCTCTGCTCTTTATTTTTTGAGAGGGTACCTAGTCTTAGTCCACAAGAGACAGTATGAGGGCACATAGCCTCTTCTCCAGCAGTAAACATATGGGCGGTGTTGTTGCCACGACAGGGGCGAGGGAGGACTATTGTGGCCTTCTATGATAAGTTTTTTGACTGGTGGTCTCAGTAAATTCCAGTGATAGAGGACTACCCCTATGCTGGGATCGACTTCTCCAGGGATGTTGATATGGCTGTACCTCCCGGAGTGGAGTGAGGAGAGCTAGGTATGCTTGTTTTTCAAAGTTTTTTAATTTTTATTTCTTTTTGTATATATCATTTTTTTGTGTGTACCAGAGTATCTGAAAACTATGTATCTATGGATGTACAGATGTGGGACTAGTGTGTCTAGTAGACTTCATGAGGAAAAGGAAACGTTCTCTACCAGAGGTAGGACCAGCTACAACTGACGGACCAACAACAACAAGGGGACCTCCAACCAGAGAGGCTGAGAGAGTATTGAGACGGGTGGAACAGAACCTCACTGTGCTCACTTGTACAGTTCCTATGACAGAGATCGAGGATCTCCCACCGTCGATGCAGACTCATGCTGTTGGGGTACCACAAACCTAGGTCCATCTCTTTCGACATTTGGACAATGCCATTGTTCACTATGGTAGGGCCAACAGGCCCCACCCTTAGCTAGGCTAGACTTCTTACATGCCAAGGGAAACTTTTGTATATTTTTGAGGGAATAAGCCTCATGACTCTTACTAGACGTATTTTTGAGGTGCTTGCGACCACCCATGTGCTATGATATTTTTGATATATATATATGTGTGTTTTTATGTCTTTTTTCGTCTTATGGATTACATCTATTTTACAAATGTATTCACATGTGTGTGTGTGCTTTTTATTACGTGTGTGTAATATGCCAATATAATATATGATTAGCTACAGTATCTGTAACTTGATTCAATATCCTAGGAACATGGATATACATAATGTAATCAAAGCTTCATTCTAAGAGACGTACCCTAAGGAACCGTCAGTGTAGAGTCATATCGTGAACACGGTAAACCTTATTTAACTATGACACAACCAGCTGAGCGTCTAAGTAGACCCGGAGGTGAGAGATACCATGCGACAAAGCGTCATGAAGCAACTTTAATACTGTGTTGTATTCAATGACATTGTTTGTGGCATCAACTAGATAGATACCTCCTGAAGATAGCGACTGGCCTTAAGGTGTGAAAATCACCCAAGTTGCGGAAGTAAGCCTCTGAGTGTGTTGGCTAGTGCTATCTGCGAACCCAACGAACACCTCTGATTCACTTGACATCTGCCATAGTGAAAAAGATGACTCAAAAAATGACATGTCCATAAAACCAAAAGAGGAAAACTCAAAAGAACAATGTACAAGAACTATACATATGTTACAAGAAGTCACCTAAGGCGACCTACCTATGAGTAATACTTCTTGAGGTAAATCCCATTTCTAGGCTCTGCCAAAGAATTTCCCTCAAAGTCAACCAGACGATAAGCGCCCTTCTTTAGAACCTCCTTCATGATGAAAGGTCTGAACCACATGGGTTTGAACTTGCCTGCCCCCAAGGGATCCTTATCTTGGTCATAGACTAGGACAAGGTTTCCTTCAGAGAAAATGTGAGGATGAATGGACCGATCATACTGACACTTGACTCGTTCTTTGTGAACCTCGTTATCCAAGGTTGCATCTTGACACTTCTCATCGAGCTTCTCAAGATATAATAAACACTCTTCAAGTGGTGAAGTGTCTGGAAATAACTGTACTACCAACTTTAGAGACGGGATCTGGCACTCTATAGGAAATACTGCTTCTAGTCCGTAAACGAGTTGAAAAGGTGAGAAACCGGTTGCAGTCTTAACAGACGTTCGGTAGGCCCATAATTCTGAGTACAACATCAAATGCCAATTTGACTTGGATGAATTGATCGTTCGCTGCAAAATAGTCTTGAGAGACTTATTCACAACTTCCACCTGACCATTCGCTTGTGGGTAGTAGGGTGATGAACGTTCTTGCCTCAACCTAAGATTTGACGTTAAATCGATCATCATTTTGTTCTAAAAGTGGCTGCCATGGTCAGTGACAATCTCTCTCGGGATGCTAAAGCTAGCTATTATCTGGTTAAACAAAAAGAGAGTTGCGGTCTAGCCATCATCTTTAAACATTGGCATAGCCTCGACCCACTTCGTGAAGTAGTCTACTACTACGATGATATAATGGTGCCCCCTTGCTGAAGGAGGGTTGAATGTAGTGAAATCAATCCCCCACTTGGTGAAGGGACCAACTGTGATGAAAGGAAACATGGGAGTGGGGTGTTCCCTCATCTTCCAAGATAAGATCTGACACAAGTGGTACTTCTTGACCGATTCAACGCAATATTTGATTAATGTCGGCCAAAAGTAACCGGCTCGTAGAATATTTTGGGTTGTTCCAAACCCAGACAGATGACTGCCACATGCTCTAGTGTGGAAATCGTTAAGAACTATTTCTACTTCTTCATGAGTGAGGCACCAACAAAGGATACAATCTACACCTTGACGATATAGAGTGTCCTCGAGTATGAGATAGTTCTTGGCCTAATGGTGTATATGGCGATGCTCAACACGAGAAGCAGAGGCAGGGCACTTCAAATTCTGGAGATAGAAAAGTATATCTCCATACCAGGAATCCAAAGATGCGGTCAAAAACATGTCTCCTTTAATAGGCGACTCTTCGGGCATAACATCACCTAACTCAACCGGAAGTTCCAATATGAGTTTCGTAAAGACCAGTGACTTTTTGGATTTCACCGAAACAAAATATAAGTCAAATTTCTGGAGGATAACTATCTATCTATTGATCTTTTCACCGATTACACGTCGTGTCAACACATATTAAAATTGATTCACAATGGAAATGATGGTGGTCTTGCGAAACAAGATGTTATGTTGGAACTGTTGGATAGCATGAACTGCTACCAACACAAGTTTTTCAATGTGGGAATAATTGAGTTCCGATCCAACCAAGCCTTGGCTTCGATAATAAATCACGTATTCTGAGAGCAAATAATCCTCCTGAAACAAGACCATACTGATGGTTGACTCCGCAGCGACCAAGTACAATAAGAAATATTTATTATAATTGGGTGGCTGAAGCAAAGGGGTAGATATGAGGGCACGTTTTAACGTGTCGAAAGAGCATTGAGCAGCTTTGGCCCAATGAAAAGGAACGTCCTTCTTTAGTAATCATATAAAACCCTTTGTGATCTCATCATAGTTTGTGAAGAAACACCATAAAAAGTTTGCTTCTCCCTGTAAACTCTGAAGCTAAAGGATTTTTCACGTGGGAGGCAACTGAACTATTGCCTCAACCTTGAGAGGATCGACCATGATCCCTGTTGTTGAAACTATGAAACCTAGAAGATGACCCGATGTGATGCAAAAACTACATTTGTTTGGATTCAAGGAGATCCAATAGTAGCGACATCGCTCAAAGATAAGTTGGAGGTGTGCGGGATGATCAACTATCTTACAAGATGGTGATGCTAAATCATCAATATAAGCCTCGACTATGTGTTTGAGATCATGGAAAGCAAAAGAGATGGCCCACTGAAAAGTAGCTCCTGCATTTTTCAGACCAAAAGGCATCTTCCGGTAAGTGAATGTACCCCACGGACAAATGAAAGCGGTTTTGTGTTGGTATTCAGGTTTGATCTGTATCTGATTGTATCTCAAAAAACCATCCATGAAAGAAAATTCCTCGCAACATGTGCATTCATCGACTATCTGGTCAATAAATGGTGTAGGGAAATTATCTTTTGGCTAGGCCTTGCTCAAATCATGGAAATCCATACATACATGAATCTTACCCCATTTTTTGTCGACTAGAATAGGATTTGACACTCATTGAGTCAATTGGATGGGGTAGATGAAACCAACTTTGAAAATTTTCTCTACTTCATCCTTAATAGTTGCTGCCTTCCTAGGATTGACCGGACAAAGTTTCTGCCGGACCGGCTTGGCATCAGGATAAGTTTTGATTCAAAGTTCGACGATTCTTGGATCTATGCCTGGAATTTCCTCATAAGACCAAGCAAGCACATTGCATAATTATTTAAATAAATCCATGTATATTTGAATCTCCTCGGGGGAGCAGTCCGCTCCGATGAAGATATTCTCCATGATGCTAGGGGTTCTGGAGATATCGATAGGTATCATTTCAGCGATGGTTTCCATGTATCCTTCGGCGTAAACTGCATGCATAGCCAAAGGATTGATAGGAAAAGACCTATCTCCAGTCATAGTCAAAGTGAATTCACCTGCTTCAATTCTTCTTAACTCTGGGAGGAAATAAGATCTGTGATGAAGATCATCCCAGGATCTGTCCAAACTAGTCACTGCCTCGATAATCACCTCGTCAGAGGGAAAGACTAAGTCTAAAGAATCAGTATTGGCGAGGGAACCTTGAGGCCAAATAGACCCAAGAATTGGATCTAACTCCTATGTGGGAGTTGGATTGGGGTCGAGGGAAGCTTGTTGGACTATAGAGTACACAACCTCTACCACGGACAAAGGCATGGCCATGCCATGGTGCCTTGTCCCTTCCATCGTGGTTGATGGGGAAAGAAGAGTCCATGGATCTTCAAAGTAAGTCGTACAAAATGACGAGACTTGTAAAATTTCAACCCTAGACTGGTCGAGAGACACCGATATGTAATTGACATTGTTGGTTAGAGGTGGGTAATCAAAAGTACCCATCAAAGGTGGGCACAAACCAACCCCTACGTTGATGATGTCGAGCTGAGGGTTATCAATCATCAGAACCGTGGATGCCCCTGGTGAAGATTCGATATGGGAGAAAGACAATTGATCAATGGACACGATCCAACCCTCATGTGGAAAAATCAAGACCCAAAAAGCTATCACGACCACTGCTTGCATAGCATAAGCCAACTCCTTCCTAACAAGAGATTGTAGTTGAGAGACGCATCGACCACTTCAACCTTGACGCACACGGTCTTCCCCCCCAACTGCACCGGGAAAGAGGGGATGATTCCATGTGGTCGAAACAAACGACCATTGAAGGCAGTAAGAAGAGTAGGTGACAAAGACAAAACGAGTTGGCCGATGGCCTTCCAACATGCCAACGACATCACACATGTCGAGGCACCCTCATCAACCACTGTGTGAAAAATGTTTCAAGTAAAAGTTTTTGTGGTATAAGCCACTACTATCTGAAATGCCATGTGGTAGGGGAGACTAGGTTTTAAGTCGGTTGTATCAAGCATGATTGTTCCTAGATTGCAGGTCTCGGAAGATCCTAAGGTAGTTAACAGAGCCTTTCTCTGGGAAGGGCAGCTCTAAAGGACCTCCAAAGTGGACATTGCACAAGGGGTTTGAGACAAATCTTCCACCACAGAGTAGTTTTGGGTGGCCCTTGCGTTTGGATTGTTAGAAGCTTTCTTGAACACACCTTTTGGGATGCGTGTCATTGTTTTGCCCAACGTCTTCTCAATCTGGAGAGGAAGAGGTGGGTTTTCTAATTCTTTACCCTTCTCATTGGTATTTGGCATTCCATAGTCATGTGCTCTAGTTGATATATATGCATAACCTTTCATCATATACACATTCATGGACTACGGATTACTCGCAGATGAAGGGGGTCCCTGACTACCCCCATCTGTGCTCGAAGAGGCTTGAGCTAAATGTTTCCCATGTGACACAACAAGCTACTGTTGTGCCAATAAGTTCTAGGCCTCCGCAAGCCAAGGGCACTGGTGAGTCAGATGGTCTTCCTTGCAAAGATTACAGAGATACTTCGAATTCTTCTTTTCTGTGTTGCCCCTATCAACGTTATTGGTAGGTTTCTTATCCCCCTTACCCTTCTTTCTCTATTTTTTTATTTCTATCAGGCTTCTATGCAGCCTTCAGGTTCGTTGATTTCACACTGTGTAAATCCAACTTCTGAGTAGGGGGATCAGTTGAACCAATGGTCTGGCCGGTCGCTATCTGTTGTATCGACAATTGTTGCAATTGATTTGATAGATGATCAATGGGATTTGTTTGCGTTGAAACAACAACAACGTTGGCATGTGGTCTGGATCTATGTATGGTCTTGTCAAGTATTGACCGTGGTGCATCTGGAAAAATCTTGTAAAGTAAACCAAACTGAGAGTAACTCAACTCTAGCTGTTGAGCTCTCATTATCATGTCTTCTTCTGAAAAAACCCTCGACATTGCGATGTCTTTGGATAGATGAGGTACTAAAGACTTAAGGAACCACTCAAGAATGAATGCTGGTGGGACTGATACTTTTATCAAACTCTTCCGACGTCTCCATTCTCAGATGTGATCGAAGATATGGTTCGCCTTGGTCTGCTCAAAATTGGCTAGCAATTTGGTGCCAACATCATATCTCACAGGTAATTGAAAATGGTTCAAGAAATCAATAGCCAATTCGTCGAAGGAAGAGTATCTCAAGTGGTCGATCTCAATGTACCATTTTGCAGCACTCCCGATAAGAGTGCGTTGAAACAAACGCAATTGTATGGAGTCATATCTCAGTGAGTTGGACGAGCACCATAGATGGAAGGTAGTCACATGATCACCTGGATCTTCATTAGGCTTAGCTTTGAACTTTGGAATGTCCAAAGGAAACTTGGTCGGCATAGGAGGCCAACGCGAATCGTGACAGATAGGGTTGTTTAGTAATCTTGACAAGTCTGGCAAATGCAAGGTTGTCAGAAATGGAAGTTTGGGTTGTTGGTTGTAACTAGGGAAAAAGGAGCCTGGAGTTTGGCTGGCACCGGGTTGCCAGGAAAATTTAGGTTTCTAGCCAGGATTCTGGTAAAAACCATGGCCGTAAACAACGTACGGATTGTGCATTTTTTGAGATGTCATCGGCTAGCTCCCTTAATAAGACGTAGAAGGTTGGGCTTGCATTGCATTCCAAGGATTTTAGGAAGGCTTTCCCCCTGCCAATCTGACAGGCATAGGTACTGAGCCTTGCCTGGGGTTCCATTGACTATGGAAGGGGTTTCCCCCGATCGACATCCCTGGTGAGGGAACTGATCCCTGCCACAGATTCCAAGGTCCTTGTGAGGAAGGGATTCCTGATTTTTCCCCCTGTGCAGGAATAGTAACCTGCATAGGATTTTGTTGTCCATGACTGGGGTTTCCCTCAGTCGGGAAGGTAGCTGACGAGAAAGCATTGTTACCAAATGTGTCAAACAAAGAGAATGGTGTTGAGCCTACCGACATGCTATAAGAAGGTAGTCCTTGACTCCTTTCTCCAAACGAACTGTAGTTTATGTTCGTCTCAGTGAAATGCTAGTGAGCGCTGACGAGTGAAGAGGACAAAGGATGTATATGACCCCCCCCCATAAGGAAAAGCGTTATAGGGAGCTGAATTGCCCCCCATGGATCCTTGCAGAGGTGCGTTAGAGCTCCCTTCCCCAAGACCTAAAGTCTATAGAGTGGAGTAGGAAAGTACAGTTCTTGTACCAAAGCCAGGCATCCCGTATGAGAATGAAGGGCCTGTCGCACTCTGGGTAAAAGGAGCAGCGATCATTGCCATAGACAGAATCCGACCATTGCCTGAGTTAGAGGTAGTCAAGACCATAGTGGCCCAAACTGGTGATGGTTGGTTAGGAGGAAGAACACCCCCTGTAGTGACAGTCGTGGAGTAAATATGAGCATTCCATGAGGAAGTTGCAACATTTTTTTCCATCGCTGCTTGTGACACTACCTGATGCTCCTAAGGTTTAACCTGTATGACAATGGGTGCCAATAGTTCAGTGATTGGAGGGTTATACGGACCGATAGATTTTTCTCCGAGGTCAAAAATGGAAGGCTCCTCTGGAATCAAGTGTTCTCCTCTTGGAGATGGGTCAGGTAGAGTTTCTTGTGACCCGGTTGCCTTAAAAGATCCTTGTTGGTCGATTTTTCGCCTTAGCGGTGGCGCGGGTGGCTCCAGATAAACTGGCGATAGGCCAAGAAGCCTTAGCGACCAGTGGAGCTCCTGATCCTCCACTATGTGAGAATATCAATGACACCCTAGGGATTTCTATTATAGAAACAACACACGCTAGAAATTGCTCCTATGAGATAAGACAAGCAGATCACTAGCTAGTTGGAAGAACAGTTACACCAACCAACACTAGAGCAACTTATCGGTGCAAGTGCAACTTGAATACGGAAGCACCCTCTGGGTATACTCTACAAAGTTTGGTCTAATGTCTGCCCTAAGTACTGCGGCATACCCCCACAGTCACCTGTGTGAGTCACTAAGATAAAGGAAACTAGGTTGCCAGCACGTGAACATTAACCACGCGGGTACAATCGATAGTTGGATGGACTGCAATGAGTAGGGTATCAAGCCTGCAACCTATCAAGGGTATCGAAAAGCAAGTGTTCTGGAAGACGACTGAGGACCTCGAACAGATTCAAGACCCATGAAGCTTCATGGGAAATGCGATCAAGGAAATCCAAAGTAAGCCCTCTATATGTGTTCCCCACTACGCTTGGTCCGACTTTGGAGGGGTTATCTCTACCTCCTTTCCACACACGACCTCATGTTTAGCCCCTGTGTTAGAGGGGGGTCCCGGATAAATTTCACATTTACTGGAATTTTAAGCACTCCCTAGCACAGACTCTTATGTTTGCTTTTGTAGCCTTGAAGAGTTTCCTCTCCAATCCTATATCAAGGCTCTAACCTAGACTAAATTGATGGACCTTACAAACACAAAGTCTAATGATTTTTAACTAGGCATTAATTTTAGTGGTTGTCTTAAGTCAAAATGAATGGAAGTGAAACCAGTGATGTTTTTAAGAGATGAAAGAGAAGAGCATAAAATGATGCTGGAAACAAAAGTACTTCTTCTTCACAAAATAAAGATTTGCCAATTAAAACTCTTTCACCAAACTTTTCGTAACTATTTTCCTTAGATCTTTGAAAAGAAAAACTCAAAATAAGATTTCACTCGACTATGAGCTACTTAATGTCCTAAGCATTCAAGTAAAGAACTTAAGAAAATTTTCTTTTTCCTTGGTAAATGAAGTAACTAACCCAAACTACTTTACCAAAAAAAGAATTGAAAGATTTTTTTTTTAATTGTTTTTATGCTTCAAAACAAGAAATTTGAAAATAAATCCTTTTCTTCTCTTTTAAAGCAAAAAAGGGAAAAATAACGACAAGTCAAGACCAAGAAGTGAATTCAGGCCCAATCGCAGCTCACAGCGAGTCACTGCCAATACCAAATAGGCAGATCCAAATAGACTCACCAACTTGTCTAAAGACCCTATTAAAGAAAACACAAGAAATATTTTAACGAAAATAAAGCTATGCTAAGGTCAGACCTAGGATATAGAATGTGATCACAGAGACTAGGGCTAGGTCAAGAAGATCCCTGAGACGTACGACTTCTCACATGGAAGATGATGACTGCCTCTTCTTTGCAAAAGATCTTTTCAACAAAGGCACGCTATTGTGACTTTAGCAGCCAGTGTATGTACGCGGGTTGTACAAAGGCAGAGTGCGTATGCATGCCAAGGATGATTTTAGGGGCTAAATTTCGCTCATAGGCTAATTTTTCATTTTTTTTCCCAAAAAAATATTCCCTATTATAAAAATTATTCGCCCAAATTCTATAGGATAAAATTATTTTACCTTAAAAATCGCCAAACTTTTATACAAACTATATAAAATCCTTAGAAATTTGAATATTTTTACAAACAAATCACCAACCATCTTATAGTTGGCATATGCTAGATTGTAAGATTCGCCAAGGTTTCTACATTTTAAAAGAAATTTCCATCCTTGAAATCATCCCTAATGCATGCATGCAGGCCCACTACAGGCTGCGTACACCTCCGTAACTTCTCAAAAAAATGAAAAACAACAGTCCAGCACAGGTAGGGAGTACTAGTATGGAAGAACGACATCCATCAAAGACATAGAAGATTATAGAAACTCGGAAAATAGTAAATAAATTGATTCAAAGCACCAAAAAAGAAAAATCCCAATAGACCCTAGAGGCTTCCCCAGTACGGTCGCCAATTCTACTATAGTGGGAAAACCCCTCTACGAACTACACCAGGGTTCTAAAATGTAGGCAAATCTAACTGTCTAAAGTCTCCTACCTTTTATCAAATGTCCCAACATTACCCCACAATCATACATAAAAGACAAGATATAGGAATATGGTAAACATACCTTAAACTCCGCGTTCAGTGTCGATCCCTTTGCACTTGATTGTTTCCTGACTGCAAGTATCCTCCCAAGGTTGTCCTGCATTCACCAAAAGATAAACGAGAAGCTACAAGCATGCATTCTACATATGGATTAGTGGGTTAGACATCATAAATAAGAAATGTAAACAAATCATAGAAATTTAAGATGTTGTTTGGTGGGACAAAAAAAGTACTTCTTTATATTGATCTTACAAAAAGTCCCTTACAACATAAGACTGAAACTACTCCTCAAACTTGGTCCCGGGATCCTCTTCACAATGTACCAACTACTCACTCACAATATGGTTTCCAAATATTGAGTCAAAGGGGGAAATATGGAAATTGGGCAGAGTTTCTATGCTCTCATGCTTCTTTTTGAAATAGGACCCCAACCCCTTCTTTTATAGGCCAAAGGAGATAGTGATGACTAGGGTGACTAGCTATGGGTAGTCAAATGGTTAAGTAACGACCCATAAACCATAATCCTATGAAAATTTCATTTTTTGCGACATTCTGTGAGTGTACGCGGGTTGTAGTGGTGCAACAGGCATATGCATGCAGGCAATAGTGGTGCAACAGGCATATGCACGCAGGCAATAGTGGTGCAAATCACGTATACCCTCAAAACAATTATTTTTAGAGGAGCTTGTTTAGTGATGGCTTGGCAAAGATAGCAAGTTATATGGCCTAATTCTAGGTGTGCATGTCTGGTGCAATTTAGGGTTATAACAAACAGAAATAAGAAATGAAGAACAACCCATCCAACCCCCTATAAATTCCAATAATGATAATAACCTTTTTGAAGAAAAAATGGTTGAGGAATATGATGAATAGAAAAAATAAATACACCTTCTCCAGGATTAGAATAATGCTATACATATAAATCAAAATTCCTATGAAGATTCTCTAAATCCTAGGAAACAAGTTCCTAAAAATGAACCAAACCAAGGAACCTTATCCTCAGTTATGTTAATGCTCTATAATTTCCCAGAGGTTGTTTTGGGGTAAAAGAAATTTATCAGAGCTAATTTTATCCAACCACTTCAAAACTAGGATCTATCCCTTCCAGTTTCAGAGAGGGATCTCTCTGTAAGTTTTAGATATGTTTCAGGTTTTAGATATTAGGCTAGTTAAATAAATAGGACTGTGTTTGTTTTATAAAATGGATGAAATATTGCTTACACATCCATTGGGCTATGGGGTCTGTGTTAAGGTTTGAGATCAAAGAATAGATTTTATTAGGTTTCTTCATAGGGCAGGATAATGCAACTGTTGGATCCTTTAGAATTTAAAGTGATGGATAGCAGAAATAGATGAGAAAGTAAACTATAATAAATAAGCATTAAAGAATTTCTTTATCACAATATCAGAAGACAAACATTTAGATCTCTAAAATCTAGAAATAGAGTATACGAAGATAAATTCTACAACTTTAACTTCTTTTAAATGATCAGATGTAGAAAACAAAATGATAACGAAGAAAGATAAACCATTCAATGACAAGGAGTAAACTTCACCAACAGTTAACATGCAGGAATCCTATGAATCATCCTTTTAATACTAGTAGATCTCTTGAAAAAGATTACAGTGTTTACAACTTGTTTGGGCGTAAATATCAACCCTCAATACTTCGAAGTTTGAAGTATTTATAGGAAATAAATTACAATTCGGTCCTGTCATTAATGATCAGGACATGGTGGAATCCAAATCTAACTACCCAGCTAACAGAATACAAACTAATAGGAACTGCTAATGATCTGTCAGATTCTTTGAGATAATTTCGAAAATGTTGTTGGGGAGTCATAAAATTGACTTTGACTACTCGATGTGCTGATTTGTACATCCACATCATCTTCTACTCGATCAATTCACATAGGTCATCCCATCTTTGTTGACTAGGAATGTTGAATTTGAGCAGCCTTCAGTACACCTCATCCATTTCTGTGTACTTAGTGAAAGTGGGTTTGGTGATGAAAAGATACTTTATCTCTTGTTGAATATTCAGGTCTAATCTCAGAGTTTCCAAGAAGGCTTTTCCTGTGATACTTCCTTTTATGCCTACAAACTTGGACCCATCCTTCCCCACTGTGAGAATCTTCTGCTTATAATCTGAGAGAGTAATCAACTTATTGTTGATCACCAAAAGGCAAGGGAGACCTTTCTTCTGCAAAGATTCAGTTTTGCTGAAAAACCTCTATACTGCAACATCCATTTCCTAAACTCTCTCCTTGAGTTGCAGCATTAGTCCCTTCTTTGTCAAGACTCTCTTGACTTCAAGAATTGTTTCAGTCCTGTCCTCAATTTCCAGAGCTTCTAGATCTTCTTTTTATTTAGAATTTAAGAAATTGATTATCTCATGGGCCTCTGTAGGCATTTCTCCCAGTTCTCCCTTTATCCTATCGATGGCCTATTTGGCTCTCTGCACTAGATCATGTTGTTCAAACCTGATTTGTATCAGGGTCCAAATATCTGTCACTGATTGACAGATGTCCAACCAAATATTTTATTTAGCCTCTAATAGAGTCTTATCCATGATTGTTTCTTTCTACAGATGTTGCAGTTCTTGTTTGAGTTTGTCTGACTTATGCCTCTCAGTGTTGTAGCTAGCCTAGAATGTGGAATTCAACTTTTGGAGATTTTGAATCTCTTCTTGCAGTTTTCTGATTTATGTCCCTTGCATAGTCAGATCTTCCATTGCTTTTACCAATTGGTCTGTTGCATCTGGAACTATCACTGATGTTGTTGCTGGAATTTACCATGTGGTAGTTGATGTTGTCATTGATGCACTGAATCTGGTGGTCGGGACTGCATTCAATGGTATGACTTCCATTGGCACATTCTGCTCCTTCTCCTTAACTAACTTGTCTAGCTCGACTTCCATTTATTTAATTTGAGCATTCTGCTCCATGATCAACTTCAACATCTCCTCTTTTTGGCCTTCAGTCTCAGAAATATCTTTAGCCTGTGGGTCTTCAGTAGTAGAGATTTTTAATTGTTTCCTCATGGTGGCTATGTCAACATTCTTCTTTTAACAAGCTCTTCAGCTGCTTTGATATGGCCGGATCATAACCAATTTTGAGCACCAGTTCTTCCAAGGACTTAATTTTGTTATCCTTTGCGAAAGAGGACACCTTCTCCAGCTTCAGTTGAGTCTGGACATTGTTCAAAGAGACATGTAGCTTTTTTGTGGTCGTGGAGGTGTTCTCCAAGGTGGACAAAATCATTTCTCCAGTTTTTTTGTGTAGGTCCATCTGATTAGCTGGATGTACTTCTGCAACATCAAACTCAAAAGTTTCCCTTTTATAATCAATTTTTTTTTTGGGCTGAGGTACCTGTGCCTGCAAGTAGGCCATGTGCATTCTCCCCTTCTCTGTATCAAAAGAAGATAGTAATATGTGTTGGGTTGTGGATTTTTGTTTCCAAAACTGGGCATAGGCATTATTTGTCAGCATCTCATTTTTCTTCTTAATCATGTTGTATTTCTCAAAGTGGTTTAGTACTACAGGCTCCTGTGCAACTCTGGTTATTAATGTTGTATTACCCTTCTTCTTTGATGAGGAGGTGGACATCGTCTGATGGATTCCTGAGGAAAATGGAGAATTCTCACCTTCCATGACTGTGGTAGCTTGAGTCTCTTCTCCAATAGACCTGTCCGGTGTATGACTGGTCTTGGGCCTTTTTCTATAAACCTAGAGATCATCTAATGAAACTTCAGTGACTGAAGGAGATACATATTTCCTGAGTCTTTTCTCTGTTGGTGCCTAAGGGGTATTAGTCTGTGCAATACTAGAATAAGGGGGTTTTTGTTTTGTGTCTATCAGGGTATTCTCCTCTCACTCTGTTTGATTCATGAACTTCTTAATTTCCAGCTTGGGAACATGAGCATATGGAGAGATTTTATTCTTGAGTCTAGTTTCTGCGATGATCCCACATGGATCATAATTCCAAGGGAAGATGAGACTGAATTTCATTTCCTTTAAAGGATTATTTGCCTCCTCTCCTACAACCCGACTGTTACAGATGAAAGATATTATCTGTCCCTTGATCCTTAGCTGTTGTTTCTTCTTAAAGGCCACAAAGTGAATATCATCGGAGTTGACCATCTGTCTAATGTACTCCAAAGAAAATATCCTGACAGGTAGATATTTGGGAAGTTTATATGGTGGAATATCAAAACCATAGACTCTGATCTCTGTGTGATCTTGGTAGAGGTACCAGTCACCAGTTTTGGCAAGATCTAACAGGTGCAGGAGCCTTTGAATCTCTTCATTAATCCTAGGTTCCTTCCGCCCACTCAACATGCTTACCATTGGGTGGTAAAATTGATCAATGAACTATTTAAAACTGAACTCTGATGAGTTCTCTCTCGATAAAGATGTCTAGGAGGTGACCAGTCGCGGATGACCGTCCTGGTCCAGTTTCTGCATAGAAAATGAGAACTTCTCTACTTGGAAGAAAAGGAACATGTAGGCTAATATGGAAGAATATCAAAACATGCCTTCCATAGGAAACTTGAAAAGTTGCTCATGAATATTATCGGTGATGAATTGACTAAAATTAAACTGGATGGTGGCCTTCTCTTCTGTGGAAAAAGTGGACAAGAAACCCAGGATGGGTTCATCCACCCATTCATCTAAATAATACCCGAGAAAACAACACATGGATGAAATGAATTGATTACCTTTGGTTGAGAACATGGAGGAATGATAAGGATGATTTTTCTTGGGGAATTGGGCACTCTCCGTGGGGAAAATTTCAAAAATCTGCGCTCTCTGGGGAAAAGATAATTTCTGGTACATTTCGGTTAAGATTTCAATGGTGAGAGGGGAAAGAGATTTTGATCTGGAGATTTGCATCATCTAGCCAATGGTTTAAGTTGTAATGGTGAACAGGGTCTCTCCAGATGATGAGACAATAGCTCTCTGATTGGGAAGATAGTGCACCTGGAAATTGAGGGAGAACTCGGGGAAATGGTGAATTTGGGGGAAAAGGTATAGTGGGAGATTGGACTCCCAGATTCCAATCTCATCACTGTGGTTGAGGAAGGTGTCTTTGAACCATGAGTGTAAATCAACGAAATCGATTTCGCAGTTGGTTTCTGAAATTAGGTAATCTTTGTCGGCTAAAGGGATCTGGTCGAGGTCGACGGGAGGTGGGAGGAACAGGTTGTCATCGATCTCCAACTGTTTTGACTTTGGCGCCATCACTTCGACTGGTACCTATAAAAGTCTGAAAAAGAGTGACGTTGATTGTAATGTCCAGGGATTACTGGCGATTGAAGGTGAAGAGGACGATGATTTCAATGGCGTCTGGATCATGAATGGCAGAGAAATGGTGAAAAACAAGAATATCTAGATGAATGGGTATCCATCGAGGCACGGGGGACAGGTCAGTAGGTTTAATGGATATGTTTGGCTGCATTGATTTGCCAACGGATATCTCAGGGATGAGGTGGAGGGTAACGGATAGGTGATGGGTTCGTGAGGATGACGTGGAGGATAGGGAGTGGAGGACAAGTGAACGGGATGTGACGTGTGATGGATGATTGGGGGAAAAGGTACACTGGTGGAATAATGGTGCATGACTCATAAATGATGATAGTGGAGTATGACGTCAGAAGGCGACGGTGGTATGGGAAGTTGGTATGGTTGTTTACTTGGAAGGGGGGGCTAGGCGGTAACTGGTTTAGAGCGAGGGGGGTCTGAGTTAACACAAACGTGCCACGTTAGGATGGGGCCCGCTGGGGAATACCACCAACTTGGACCCCCCCCCTCTGTTAAAGGTCGAACGGTTGGGGGGGTCTGATATTGACTATCGTTCGTGGATCTAAGTGCCCTTTGCTCAGTCGTTGATCTCGACGCACCCTTTTATCATGGAGCATACATTTCATTGTAAAAACTTAGGATAATGCATTTCTTATGGGTTTTTTGCGCTACTTCTTTCATTTTTCCACCAAGGAGTTAGAATACAACCTTCTAACATCAAAACAAATAATCTCATCCAACTTTATGCTTGTTTTATTGAAAGGAAAACCAACTAGCCTATGTCCTAACCTACTTACCTAACACATTTAACCCAGATTAGACTGTTGGGTTAAAAATTACTCTACCCTGGGGCTATTTGATCAAGTTTAAACAGTTTGATCAAATTTATTCACTAACTAACCTATCTACTTGGCTAATATTAAACAGTTTATCCAAGCTTTATTCACTAATCCTATCAGCATAAATTCAAAAAGACTTGACCATGATTAGACAGTATGGATCAAGCCATTCTTATTGCATGGAGCCTTATTATTTTTCTTTTATGCCCTCTTTTATTATTTTGTTTCTTTTTATTCTTCTTTCTTTTTCTTTTTCTTTTTCTTTTTCTTTCTTTTTCTTTTGTAAATCATTTTGCAGAATGAAATATTATTTACAACCCAAAATACAGTAAAGGTAAAAAAAATTTAGTCACCAGTTGATCCTATGAAACATAGGGTTATAACAGTGGCTCCACCTGGGGATGGTACTCTCCTTGTGAGGTACCAAGAACCTGCATCCTGATGTTTTTGGAAAAAATTTCTCCAGTGCTTCTTCTGCAACTTGATTTGGTTTATTTTAAAAAACTGGTGGCACTAGTTAGTGGCTTAGGGTCTTCTCTATGGGCTTCAACCATTTCACCAAAATCACCCACACATAACTTGAATGTAAAAGAAATGGTTTGTATAGTGGGAATGGGTGTCTAGGGTCTTTATTGGGGTGGTAAATAATGCTTCAACATCTTGCCATTTACAGGTCCACCTGGAAGGTCTGTTCCATCACCGTCTTTGAGAAAAAATGTGTTATTTCCTCTAAATGCTTGAATGATGTAAGGGACTTTCCATAAGCTATCAAACTTTCCATGTTTACCCTTATCCTCATTTATGGAATCCCACTTCAGCACCAAATCATCCAACTCAAAATCATCCTCTTTAGTTCTCTTTTCATAAATCTTTTTGATACCTTCTTGGATGACCTGAGTCTTGTTATACACTTATTCTCTAGACTACTGCAACTGGATCATCTGAATTATTCTTCTTTGGGTATCATTCGGCTCTGCTTGCACTTCCTACAACAATTTCATAACAGGGACCCCTGGAGAAGAAGGGAAAACTGCATCGGTACCGTATACCAACTGGTATGAGGACATACCAATCGATATTTTGGTGGTCATTCTATCATCCTAGAGCACATTAACTAACTTATTATGCTAGGACTTCTTGTTCTCTTGTAGCGTTTTCTTAATGATATTCACCAGACTTTTATTTGAGGACTCAGCCAGCCCATTTCCCTGAGGATAATATGTTGTTGAGTGTCCCAAAGTAATGTGGTATTGGCTACAAAAATCTATAAGTCTTTTGGATTTGAAGGCCACTACATTATTCGCTATAAATTTTCTAGGGAATCCAAAGCGTGACAAATATTAGCTTCCAAAAATTTAATGATAACATAGTCAGTGGCCTGCTTGCATGGTACAACTTTGATCCACTTCATGAAGTAGTCTGTGGTTGTGAGGATCCACTTGTGTTGGCCTGAATAGGGTGGATGTATCTCTCCAATAAAGTCTAAACCCCATTATGGGAATGGAGCTTCAACTGAGATGGATTTTAGGGGCAAAGGCAAGAGCTTCCTTTTACCTTTAAAAACTTGGCATTTGTGGCACGAGTTGACTTTCTGATGCACGTCAACAAACAATGTGGGCCAGTAAAAACCATCTCTGAGAATCTTGTTAGCTGTGGTCTTCCAACTTAGATGCCCGCCATAATACCCTGCATGGAAACCCTACAATACCATGTCAGCTTCTTCCTTCAATAAGAAATTAAGAAACATACCTCCAAGATCTTTCCAATAAAGGTTTTCATCTAGAATACAATATTTCAATGCTTTCAGTTTAATAATTCTGGCTTTGGTGTTAGTTAGAATAGGAGGAGCTTGTAAGTTGTGAAGTACAAAAATGAGGTCTGCGTACCAAGGAGAGTTTAAGAATACCTCTTTTACATTTGGATTCACCTGCTCTTCCTACTTGTCAACTGCAGCCAAAAAATCAATGTCTAAAGCATGAAAATTGGATTCAACCATTAGTTTGGCCAAACCCTAGCCTTTGATTAGTTTAGTGGGTTTTATTTCTATATAATATTCTAGAATAATAGCAATCCACTTTCCTCTCCTACCATCTGAATTATCCTGAGTTAGGATATCCTTTACCACAACATTCAAAACATAGGCAATAGTGTGAGAGTGGAGAATATAGACTC
>SNQJ01S0179233.1:10908-30726 GCA_010110895.2 Picea sitchensis | reverse complement strand
TTATTATATCTAACTACCATAGTGGACCTTATTTAATAATATAGTGGACCTAGTCCACCTTACATTGAATGACCTCCACTATTATCACTATGGGCCCTCTTGGCCCCCCCACTACCTCTCTAGCTACCTTACACCTAGAGAGAGGTTGAACCACGTATATTTTGTGTTATGTGTGATTGATGCTCTATTCCTGTCATTTGATACACTGTTATTGCATTATTGTGGTACATCTGATAAGATGTGTGGAATAAATATAAGCTTATGAGTGATATATGCATGTTGTATTGTTCCTGTATTAGTTCCACTTGATATTTCCTTTGGTTGTAGACATCTCTGTCCTGCAACCCCCCCATAGCTGCTTCGGGTGAGACTGCATCTGCTTCGCAGGTGTTGCCGAAAGGGCCAGTAGTTAGGGCTTGTTGGTGCACTCTTGGAGTTGAACCCTAGGTCTGGCCATGTGCCAATAGTTATATAGATCTTGCTTAACTAGTTGTTAGTTAATGTATTCATTAGTTTACTTTTTATATGTCATGTTTTAATCTATGTTTTTAAGCATTTTCCTTCTTGCACTTTGAATTGTTAAAATAGATATAGCATAGTTTCACTTTATGCACTTTCTTTCCTAGAATTAGATTGTAATTACAATTCTTAGCTAATGATTTAATTTACTTATGAATTTTTCTTACATAGCATAGAAGTACAATTAAAATCTCGTTATATTGTTGATGGTTAATAGTCACATGAATATGCAGGGTAATTAACATTGTTTCTGTAATGGCTAAGTTCTCATTGGATTGTTTAATCCACACCTTTCACTTTTCTATTGAGATCAGTATTGAGCTTATACCGCTTGAGTCATCTTTTGTTGTCAAGTGCCATTGAGATATTATAAGACATCAGATACATTCACACAACCACCAACATTATATTTGAGTTTTCATAGGTTAAAAGATAGTTTCTTGCTTTCATAGATCAGAAGATAGTTTTATTGTTGTTGTAGGATAGATAGTCTTTTTCTTTGGTAGATTAAAGAGAAGTTTTCTTATCATAGATTAAAGGTTAGTTGTTAGTTCTTCTTTCTTTCAATTAAATATATTTCCTTTTATGAATTAGAAATAGTTTTGAAGTTTGAATTAAGAATAGGATCCACTTGCCTCTTAGCTTAGTTAGTTGTTCAATGAGTAGTCTTAATTAGTTACTTGTAGTAGAAGTTATCTTAGGGTAGTTAGTTTTTTACTTGCTTTAGTAGGTTATTTTCTTACTTGTCTATTATTGCTTTGATAGTATAGTTGCTCGTTTATTTACTTGCTTTCATAGGGTAGTTGTTCATTGAATTTCAGTAGGCTAGTTAAAGTAGTTTGCTTTTTCTCTTTGCTTATTGTTATGCTTAAATAGTTGGTTTTCTTATTATCATGATTGAACTAGTTTGCTTCAAGTAGGGTTTTCACTTGTTTTCTTAGAACTATCCATCGATCCTTGTTCCAAAAGTACTTAGGTTACATAGTTTAAAGTTTCTTAGTAGGATTTTCTCATTAGATAGCTCATCTTGAATAGATTATCCCTTAGATAGTCACTTTCTTAGTTAAACTATACTACTACCATCCCTTCTTCCTTGGCATATATTTTTCTACAACTCTAAGTTTACTTACCCCGGGTTGACAATTTAATTGAGGGTTTTTAGTGTGTTTTTAGTGAATATAGAGCACCCATCAAGGACCTTAAAGAGATAGGCTACAAAGTTTACCAACTACAATATTGATGCCTGGGGAAACAGTCGACAGTCTGATCCACACGCAAAGGTAGGGTATCTAGCCTGAAATCAACTTGAAAGGCTTTCGCTCATCATTGTGGGTATACCTTCAAGTGACCCCCATAATACATGCAATCTCTACACCAAGACCAATAAAGCAGGGTGAGTAACTCTGTTAGTATTAATGTGACCTCAGGTTTGACCCTTGTGTGAGAAGGGCTTCCCAGGAAAAAATGTAGCAATTGGATTTGAACTCTTCCTATCACAATATACTATTGTGTGTTTTGATGCTTTGTAGAGTGTACCTCACAACCTATTCCAAAGTGCTATCCTAGATAATGTTGGTGTAAAATATCCCTAGAAAATAAAAGTTACTAATTAAATTTTAGATTTACGATGTATTTTAGAGGTTGTTGCTTACTCAAAAAGGATATGCAGGTGAAATTGTTGACGTTATGACCTTGACCCAATAAATGCAAGAAGAGATGAATGTGCAATTTTTCAATTCAATGAATTCTAATTACAGTAGGGAGAAGGTATTTTTCTTTCAAAGTAGAGCAAGATACTATCACAATTCCTTAATTCTGAATGGACACAATTCAAAACAATCATGAACTGTAAATTTTCCAATTTCTTCCTATATTTCGAATGTAAAAAAAAATCTTATAAGAGATTGCTAAAAGAATAAATGAATTCGGTTCTTCCTTTCCAAGACAAAATCAGAGATGTGATAACAAAAGGAAAATGCAATCCCAGAAAATTAAAACACTCTCAATACTATTCCCAAATTGAATTCGCAATGTAGACAAAAACGAAAAAAGACAAGAAAAAATCTTGACATAAGCAAGGAAAAAAAAATTAAATCAAAAAAAAATATAAGAAACAAAATGAATCCAAAACTCAAGACAAACCAAAGACTTTTTGTTAAACAAGCACTCGGATGAAGATCTGAGATTATATCCTTGTGACAATGAGTGTGAGCAAAAACTTGCAAAACATAAAGAAAGACTTTCAATCACTAAAAACCAACTATACGCAAGCTCCAAACTCGAGAATCAATCAATCATGGGCACAGTAAGTTCACCCAAGGATTCTAATAAAAATGTGGGTGGTAAAATATAGAATGACTCACTCCACTAAAAACTATAGGGGTCGTCACGGGTTGGGCATCAGACATAGTGCGACGAGTAGGGAACGTCACAGGCCACTGACAGATCAAAGTGAGATGAATTCTCACTGGAATGGCTAAGAAGAGGGAGATGATCTAGGGTCATCGCAAGCTGTCAGTAAGGTACAGTGAAATGATCTCTGCAATTTTTTAAAAAATGGGAGAAAGACAAAAAATACAAAAGAACTTCTAAACCCAGGGAGTTTGAACGGATCACCCACAGACTCAAAGAATGAAAATTATCAGAGGAAGGTAGGCTAAAGGAAAATAGGAAGCAAAAAAAATAAAAGGAGGTTGTATCCCCAGTATGGTCGCCAATTTTGTTATGGGACTTATTGGTAAATTTGGACATGAACAGATCTCCCTAGATCCACCTAGATCTAGAACAAAACAAAACAAGACATGACTCTTTCCCTAAGCTTTAATCACTGAGTTTACTATCAAACGAAAGATAGGTGACATACCATTTAAATATCGCTTCCTCTTGTCGTTGTCATCCTAGCTCCTCTTTAGTGCTCCTGTGATATCAAATCTACAAGAAAACACAAGCCAACTGAAGTGAAAGAAATATAGCATACTCAAAGAGAACCTATGTATGTGATCAAGGAATCATACAATAAAACAATATGAGTTTTATGGGAAAGAAACATATCACTATATTATATAATAATGAAAGTGGAGATTACAACCAAAGCCTTGATGTTGAAAGGTCCCATTCCAATGACCCTTTCATCCAACACACACATTTTCTCCAAACTTGAATGAAGAAGATCCACAATGACTTGATGAATTGAAGTGAAGCTCTCAAGAATGAACTAATGAGGAATTCTCCATACAATCTTAGCCAATTCAACCTTCATTAACCTTAGCCTTTTCCATGAGAAATCCCTCTTTATATAGGGGAGATAAAGATGGTTAAAAATATTAGGATGATCCCACCAAATCAGAGAAGCAAGTAGGATCCCAACCATATGGATGCCACCTCACCTTCTAGAAGATCCCCTTCTAGAACTTTCGTGAAGTTTGACCTTTTCTTAGCCTTTTGGCATCATCGCACCCCAGCTATAGAATAGCCTACGGAGACATTGCAAACCAATTTTAGGGAAGCCTACGACGACCAGGCATCATCGCACCCTGCTTATGGTGCAGCCTACGACAACCCTCCTTAATAAGGTTTTTTGGAAGAGAAAGCCAGTCACCTTTCTCATGAAGATAGGATCTTTTGGGAACATGAACACATGGTTGTCAATGGATCATCAAGATGACCAAAATAATGTGTAGCAATGAGAACCCCACATATGGTACACCCTCGTGTACTGCGGTCTATGATTCCTCTGGTTCGTGTCTCTGTGGTGTTAAGCCCATGGCCTGCTCGATCTGTCGTTTCTCTTTCCCCCGTGAAGTATCAGACTTCGTTCTTCTTGGGTCCTTCTCCATATGCTCGGCTTCCTATGCTAGGTTTTTATCCTTTTCCACTGTCACCAGGTTTGTTTCGTACTCTATTGTGTGGATTTCATCCACATCCACCACTACAGATGTCGCTTTCTCCCTTGCGTCTGTCGCCCGAGCAGTGTTGCGTGTATTTTTTTCGGCCCTACCCGGCTCTCCAACTTGTGGCGGTGACATTTCGACAAGGTCGAGGCTCGAAATTTGTGAACTCGATGAATGCTTGGTCGAATTATCACTCTATCTCTCTTCCAATTGGATCTACATTCTATTCTTATCAATTGACACAATAACTAGATTTTCCCCCCTTTTTCGACTTTATAGTGGGATGACAGAGTGACAATTGATATGCACTGATAGTAGTCCCCTTTTTCACTTTTTTCGGTGTGTCCAACATGTGGTACCATTGTACATGTTAACTATTGTCCTTTACGTCTTGTTTTCGAACTTTTTCCCTTTTCATTGCACTACAATTGTTACTTCTATGTACGAGTTGTCGCAATTCCAACCAGTGCTGCCATTTGGCGCCTGACTCCTACAGTCGTTACTTTCGGAATTGTCGCGTTGTCCGACCCTTGGTCCTTTTTGTGACGCATTAGGATTTTTGGGCACGTGAATTCCTTGGCTTCTATACACTTTGATTTTGGCGCAGTATTCTTATTTCGTTGCCCTGACTCTGTGACTTTACATCGCACTGATTTTCTCTCTTGTGCGTGCATATTTCTGCGCATTTTTTTTCTTCTCAATAACTATCAAGTTGTTGGTGGTCAATTGTACTTGTACAACTTCAGCCGACTCCCATTGACCATTCCTCTTATTTTTGTTCCACCTAATTCCTTCAACTGTACAGCTCCCCCGTCTGTGACAGTCTTGACCTCATATGGTCCCAACCAATGCATTCTGAACTTTCCTGGATGTTGAAAAAACTTGTTGTCATACAGTAGGACTAGGTCTCCTTCCTTGAAAATTTTTCTCTTGATATGTCGGTCGTGCCAAGATTTGTCCCTTGCTTTCTATACTTCTTGGTGAAATCCTGCTAGAATCCTCTCTTCTTCCATGTTCATCAGCTGACTTAGCCTTTCTTGTACTACGCCAGGCATGATTTTAACGATGGAAAATTATATTAAAATGTAGAAACCTAGGATAATATGACTAGTCCTTCATATGCAAAATGTAAAATATTTGGTGATAGTTTTGTAAAAATATTCAAATTTCTAAGGATTTTATATAGTTTCAATAAAATTTTGGCAATTTTTTAAGGTAAAATATTTTTTTCTATGGAATTTGGGCAAATTATTTTTAGAAAAAATGGAAATCGGCAAATATTTTTTTGGCAAAAACCATGGAAAATTAGCCCATTTGCGAAATTTAGCCCCTAGAATCATCTATGTACTGTGCCTCGTTCTATCATGTTCATAATTGCTACTACACCCAGACTGGGTACCAACAATTCTAGTGGCACCACTGCTTCTTGTCCATATACCAATCTGAATGGTATTTGTCTTGTCGGCTTCGTACATGTGGTCTTGTGTGCCCATAATACCGCTGGTATCTTTGAATCCCAGTCATCCCTATTGACATTGCAGATATTAGTTAAGGAATTCTCTAGAATCTTGTTGAAGGCTTTCATTGTTCCATTTGTCTAAGGATGGTATTGTGTACTTTTTTTATGGTAGACCTCGAATTCTTCAGTTAGATATCTGATAGTGTTGTTGATAAAGTGAGTTTCTTAGTCACTCATCAGAATCCTCGGACATCCAAATATGGTAAGCACATGTTCGAATATAAAGTGTGTTGTTGTCTCTACGCTGCAATCTTTAACTAGTGTTGCCTCTGCCCATCTTGAGAAGTATTATGTCGTAGTGATAATGTATCACACACCTGATCTTCTTGTGGGTGGGTGAATTGGTCCCATAAAATCTATAGCCCATTTGTCAAACACTTGTAGCATTACTTGTGGATGTAAGGGCATCTCATCTCATATGTTTGGTTTTCTGACCCTCTGATAAACATCGAATTGTTGACAATATTCCTTTGCATCTCTATGAATAGTTGGCCACCATAATTCCGCGTGTAATACCTTTTGCGCAGTAGATTTTCCTGCATAGTGTCCTCCCGTTATTCCTTCATGGGATTCTGCCAGTATCCTAGGCCTTTCGTGTTTTAGTACGCATCTTCTCAATATGTTGTCTTCCCCCATTTTATATAATTTCTCGATGATCAATTGGTAGTCGGCTGCTCGGAAAATTAGATTCTTCCTCTGTGGGGTGTTAAATTCCTATGGCGCAATCTCTGTACTTAAATACTCAATAATGTCAGCAAAACAATCATCCGCAATCTGAACTGAAAATAATTATGTGTCGGGGAAGGTATCCTCTAAGTTTGTAGGCTCCTCTCCATTGGTGACCCTTGACAAATGATCAGGTCCTACATTCATCTTCCTTGTTTTAACTATGACTTCCAAGTCAAATTATTGAAACAACAGTAACCATCGATAGATTCTTCCCCCCAACATTGGCTTGTTGACTAGGTACTTAAGGGTTGAATGATCTGTGAACATATTAAAAAAATTTCCAAGTAGGTAATGCCTGAACTTCTGAAGCGAGTAGACCATAGCTAAACCTTATATTTCCATGGTAATGTAACTTTTCTCGGAGTTTGACAGTTTCCTTCTTGCAAATGTTATGGGATGGTCCAAATCCCTTGCTCCTAGTTTTGCCAAAATAGCTCCCAGAGTTATGGATGATGCATCTACGTGTACATAGAATGTCTTCTCCTAATCTAGAAATACTAGGATGGGTGTTGTGACCATCTTCTCCTTTAGGGTATCCAATTCGTGCTGACATTCCTCATTCCACTAAAATTTAGTATCCTTCTTGATCAATTTTTCCATCGGCCCAGTGATCTACGCATACTCCTTTATAAATTTTATGTAATATCTTGTATGTTCCAATGTGGCCCAACTAGCGCACTGATTCCGGTGGTGGTAAGTTCACAATGACTACAATTTTTGTAGGATCCATGATCAAACCTTGTCTACATACTATGTGACCCAACAGAATTCTGAAGGGTGTTCCAAATATACATTTCTTAATGTCCAAGGATATTTGGCATTGCATGCATCTTTCTAACATTAGCCTCAACACCTCTACATGATCCTTCAATAAGATGTACACTGTCCAATCATCCAAATATACCTCTAGAAACTAATGGATGAATTCTTTGAAGGCAGCAATGACTACTCTAGAAACAATTGTTGGTGCATTCTTCATTATAAAAGGCATGACTGTGTACTGGTAGGATCCCCATTCTATTGCAAAGGTAGTCGTGTACCGATCTTCTAGTGCTATCTTGATTTGGTGGTAGCCTGAGAATCCATCAGTGAATGAGTATGCTTCTTGACCTCCCACATTTTCTAGGACTTCGTCTGTAAAGGGTGTAGGGAATGGGTCACGTAGGCAAGCATCATTAAGATTTCTCATATCTACACGGATTCTTATGCCTCCTTTTTTCTTCTCCTGAAATACCATGGGGATTATCCATTATGATTCTTCTACTGGTTCTATGATTCCTGCTTCCAGCATTCTGTCTATTTTTTCTCTAACTTTCTGCTTATATATGGGGTTCAATATGTAAGGCCTCTGTCTGATAGGTCTTGCCTCTAGTTTGAGAGGGAACTTCATCTCTCCAAGTTCTCCTGCAATACCCTTCATTTTTGTGAAGGTCATTGGGAACATGTCATTGTACTCACGCAGTAACTCCATTATCCTTTCCATTATTTGTTCATCCCAGTAGTCCCCAATGTTGGCCATTTTTGAACTCTCAACTATCCCAACGTTGACTTTATTCACATTGATCGATGCAGGAATTACTTCTAATTCTAGGGGTGGACCTTCCACTTCTCTTTCTACTTCAACTTCCTCAATCTGAATATCACGCAGATCATCTTCATCTGGCCCTTCTTCCTGCACATGGTAGCATGACAACAGTTCTTTCACTCTTTGTCTGTTCTGTTGTTGTTCTTTTGTTATGAGTTGAAATTCTAGTTCCTTAATGAATATCACCCCTCTTATCTTCTTAAGTGTTCAATCTATGTTTGGATTCTCAGGCTCAAATGAGAAAGTGACTGTAAAGTTTTGTTGCAATATTGGCTAGCTCATAGTTTCTCTGCGTAGTTCCTGGTCCATGTACCAGTTTGTTGGGATACCCTTTAATGTGTGTATAAAATGATGAGGCCATTCTTCTGGGGGTGTAATTTTCCACAGCACTCTGCACTTCTCCAAGTGTTTTGTTGGTGCCCCCTATCCATTGTATTTATGATGTGCGCTCCTCTTTTGTTCTGCGTTGAATCTGATGTGCAGTAGTCTTTTGCATTGGTACCAATCCTTGATTGTTTCTTTGTGTGTGCCCCACCATCTTGCAAATGTAGCCTCAAGTGTGATGTTGAGAGACAACAATATCTGACTCTCTGATACTTTGTCTTCATATCTTGTTAGGAATTATTTCAAGTCGTTGATTCCATGGAAACTTGGAGGTTCTCTGATTTTTGTCCCAACCCACCTTACTGTACAGTCTATTAGTGCGCATTTTCTAGTTGAGACATCATGCAGGCGTTGCTTCCAATTGTCCAAACCTGTGTCTGAGTTGGAAGCACATGATGTGATACTTATCTAGCTATGTACACCATCGGTAGTTGCATTGATGTAGTATTCGGTGCGCGCGATGGTTCAATACAGCTGGTTAATTTCTTCCTAGTCTAAACATGTTGGATCCACAAATCTTTTGGCTTCTGATGGATCTAGAGGCGCAATAACCATGTATTCACCTGACTCAAATATCATCTTCATGGTCTTCAAGTTGATTATCGCATGATTTTAAAACGCCAAATCCAATCCCAATAATGTTGGATATGGTGTTGTGCCATCCATGATTTCGACCACTTCAAAGTCTGCCTTAGTTCGCACTCCATCTAGATCTACTGTAACTCCTTTCATCCTCCCTATTGGCAGAAATCTGTGTTGGTTTGCTAGCTTCATTTGGACTGGTGAGTAGCCTAAGTTAGGTTCTCACATGCATTTCCATGTCTTTTGGGGCAATACATTCACTTCAGATCCCATATCTAATATCACATCACCCATGTTAAAATATCTAATGTTGGCATTCAAACTAAACTCTCTATTGGTTCTCCTTCTGGCATGGAGGTGATTGACTATCCTCTGTTCTAACTTTCCCTCAGAGTTTGTGGTACATTTATCTAACAGATTCTGTAATACTAAAACAGATGATGGATCCTTAAATACTTGAATGCAGGATTCCAGGAGAGTTTTAATACAACTTACTTGGTTTCCTAGATGGACTTCACTGGTATGATCCAATGTTGATGACATTTCATAGGTTGGGACGTCTTGATTATGTTTTTTGGTGGATGTAAACACAACATTATGCTTTATAAATTATTGTTTGGCCTCCTTAAATGTCTCCTTCTCCTTTCTTGCATCAAATCGTTTGGGTGCCTCTGTATTCTTCTTCATCCACTAGTGTTGTATTGGTTCCTGTTTGGCTACATCATCTCATGTTTTATCACCTCCACGTGTCACTATGTTGATGTTTCTTCCTTCATCCCTTGCTTCTATTGAAATCCAATGAACATTATTATTGTTTTGATTCCTCTTTTCCTGGATCTTTCCTAGTAACGTAGGACATTCTTCCTTGTCATGATCCGATGCACAAAAATACATGCAGGTCATTGGTGGGAGTGGAAATTCTCTTTCATAGTGTCATGGTTGTTGGCAATTATGGCACACTATTGGACCTCTTCCATGTACAAAGCCTCCTCTGCCTCTTCATCCTCCTCTGTACCTAGCACGATCTCTGTGCGGTGTATTGTATTGAGGTACCTGATTATATTGCACGGGGTTATACTGCGGTTGCGCAGTGTTATACTGTTGTGACTGCACGTTGTTATACTACTGCAGCACAGTATTATATTATGGTGGTGCCTAATTAAACTGTGGTGTAGCTTGCCATGTCATCATTTCAGCTTGCACCCTATATGTGTTTTTCATCCTTTCCCTCATCAGATCCATTCTTCTACAGCCTTTGTCATCGTACCCTACTGACTTGCAAAACGTGCAGTATGTATTCTTTGGTATTGTCTGGTATTTTTGCATCATAGGATAATGATATGGATTATTCCCATGTGTCTTGCAAATTTCATACCAAGGCCCTCCTATTGGCAAAGGGTTTGGCATCCCTGTTTCCATATACTGTGCAAATGTTGGGCATTTGTTCTTATAGTTCCCTTTTGTTCTAAATGTGGTACACCAAAAAACTTCTCACTTGTCCTTTCCCTTATTCTGATTGAGTTGAAAGGTAAGATTATTGAGATCCTCCTTCAACTGCTCTATAGTTGGATCTGTCTTGTGGTACTGATTCTCCTCCATTTGCAAGGCTGCCTACAGAGCCTTGGCTTGAGATTGGAATTTATGTTGTTTGAGTGGGTATTTCAGGTGTGGTAACAAAGAATTCAAAAACAGATTCTTATTTTTCATGTCATTCATGGCATACGTCAATTTCCCTTTCAAATGCTTAAATCATTGGTCAATTTCCCAAACAGATTCTCATGGTTTCTATCGGATTTTTGTTATCTCATTCATGTATTGATCCTCTGAGATCGACTTTTGGAACTCATTAATTAGTAACTTCTTAATATCTGTCAGTGTCCTTGTCTTCCCAGGTGCACTATTTACATCTAGACTCATGTACCAATCTAGCGCACAGTCTCTTAATGTAATGGATAGTTGTGCAAGCTTAGTATCTTCATCAGTGATCTGTTTTTCTTCCTAGATATTTTCACAAATGAACAAGTGTTTCTCAGGGTATTTTGTTGCCTCTCCTCTAAATTCTGGTAACTGAATGGTGGGATCATGTCCTACCATTGAAAACTGTGTCAGACTACTACCTCTATGCAGTGTAGACCCTTGATTAATATTTCATGAACTGGCTCCCGCAATTGTTGTTCCTTGTGTAGATGTACTTCCTGCTATCTTTCTTCTCCCAAAATTTGGTTGTCTAAATGGCAGTGTTATTTTTGGTGTGTTAGTCGTACATGGTTTTATCGGTTCCACACTGACATTAATATGGATATGATTGTTTCCTTTCGTCCCTTCTCTTTGACTTCTCATCTTCCTCTCAAATGTTGCGCACAAGATTTCTTCAATCTTCTCCACAACCTAGAGATCCTCTACCTTCTCTTCATCACTTACCAAGCCTTCCCTCGCGACTACGGATCTCTTCTTGGTGTTCACCTTGTATTTGTAGGGTACTCCATTGCGCGTCGTTCCAGTTGTTTCCATGATCCACTTGATCTGTTTGTCGTCCATCATTATTGGGTCCAAGGCTTCCTCCTTATTTCCCTTCTCCACTTCTCCTTACATTATTTCTATTTTTATCAATGCTTCCCCTCTTCTCCCATGCACGCAGGGAAGTTTAGTTGTCTAATTCCATTGTCATTACACCTTTGTTATACAACAGTATATTATTAGAAGTATACAGCGATCGAATATACTTTCCTCGAGGAACTCGTAGAAACTCTTGCTCCATTGCATTGTACGACTTCGTTGTGTCTACTGCAAATTCTATTATAAAGCCTGCAACAATACTGTCAAGCCAAAAATCTACTCTGGGTGAATTTGTTATTCACCTGCTATAACTGCTCAATCTGAACTGGGGTCCACTCTAACTGTCAGATCCATTTTGTTTCATGGTTATCCTTCAACCTCAATATCCACTACTGCAATAAATGTGGAAAATCAAAGAAAAATACCTCATGCAGATCAGTAAAAGCATACTTCTCAAGATATTAGCGCGGTGTTACTCTAGGGTTTTTGTTATCTTTCTACGCAAAATCCATCTCCTTTATCTTCAGCCAGCTTTAAATCTTTGCTTTCGTGGGATTCCACGGTCTCAACATCCCCCTCTAGTGGCACATTCTCACCTCCTTGTTGACCGATTCAGTATTCTCATGTCCTTCCTTCCACAGATCTTACGTATCTTTTAATATATTTTCAATAGATCCCATCTACTCAATCCTATATTGTTCCAACCGAAGGCAACAGAACCATTTTTTAGTTTGTTCTCCAAGTTTATACCATTAACATGATTGAACTAGGGTTAGGTCTAATAGGGTTCCAACAAAACCTATAAAACTATCGGCTCTAATGGTAAACTAGAGGGAAACACAGTACATAGAGTGCACTACACAGTCTCACCTAAGATAGTCTTAATGGGTGACTGCTATACTCAAGTGCTTGCAATCCAAGATTGAATGGGGATTTGTGACTGTGCGTTGTGAATTCTATTTAGTTTATTAAACAATATTTTGTCATTCACCGATCTTAGTTATCCTATTGTTCCTTATGCATGCATGCAAATCAACAGATCTAACTATTTCATCAAAGTATGTATATAATAGTTAACCATTAACAACAAAGATATAACCAATAATCATTCCACACAACACATGAGTTATCATGGTTCACCCCCTCCTAAGCTACGTCCACAAAGATTTGGCTCCAAGGCTCTTTTATTATAGTTATGTCATGCATGACACTGTGCGCACTACAACTCCATTCATGCATTCATCAACTAGACTCCATGACCTTTATGAGGTTGACTAGATCGCACCAGGCTCCTCAGCCTGCTATCTAACCCTCAAGTTTTAGTCACTTTTCTCTCCCATAGTTCAATAGCTTACAAAAGGTAATAGATCATATTTGTGTCACAGACCTGTTACTCTATCTCATGCAAGTAACCCATGACAATCATGAAAGACACTGAACCTCCTCCTAGACCTACTAGGTGTCTATTTGTTAAGAACCAAATATCAATATAGCATGGAAAATCCTCAGAAAAAGTACTCAACACCTTGAAAAAGAGACAATTTCAGATAATAAGCCTCTTCAAGGGGGAAACCTCCTTTTAACCCACTTAAATGTTCAATTACAAGATGATTCAAAATGAAAATGTATCCTTGGTATATATAGGAGACTAGGAGGTATAATTACAACTAATGGCCTAAAGCCGACATAAATAAAATAACATTACTAATATAATATGCCCCAATTAAGGGGTAATGAGATAATATTAGGGATTAACATGCCCCTCCCCTTGAGACAAGTCTTGTCTGCAACGCTTGAGTAAATCTGGATGCTTCTGTATAAAAGACTCATCTTCCCAAGTGGATTCTTGAGCCGGTAGTTTCCTCCATTTAATGAGATACTCTGAAATGGATCTATTCCTCAGTTGGTGAATTCTTGTGTCAGTGATGGATTCAGGCTCCAATATGATTTTTCCTTCCTCATCAAGTTCTAGAAATATAGTTTGAACTGGGATCTTGTCGCCTATAACCTTCTTTAAGCATGAAACATGGAAAACTGGGTGTACTCATGAAGATGCAGGCAGCTCCAATTTGTTCAGCTGAGATCACCAGGCGGCTCAATTTGGCATGCCATGAGTACCGATCTTTTACCAACACCATAAGACCATAGTGCTGATGTACGATAATTTATTATCCTTCTTAGCTTACTTAGGGACATCTGTTTGTATAGTTTTAGTCTTAAAAATACCCAATCCCTACTTCAAAAATTCTTTCACTATGATGTTGATTTCTTGTTGTTTCATGCGGTGATTTTTGTGCCATGAATTAGGGTTGTCCCTTTAAGATGCGGAGAACTTGTTGTTGATTCTTGATGTGATCTTCCTTTGCTTGAACCAGATTTTATTTTATAGAAGTGTTGGAAGGAGATTGATTGGTATCCATAAAAAGTTACCATAAATGGTGTGTCATTTTTGCGATTATGAAAGAGTGTTATGCCACCATTACGCTAAGGGTAACCATTTGAACCATTGTGTTTTGTTTATCAAAGTCAAAGAAATGAAGGTATCCTTCCGGACATTTGTTCACTATCTCGGTTTGTCCATCCCAAGTTAGGGATGATAAGGATGAGCTATGAACCAATTAATTTACTTAAAAAGAAATAATTATGTTCAAAAATGTCGATTGAAGATGGGATCTCTATCACTTACAATAATCTTTGGGCATAGATTTTGAGCTGTCTCCATGAATCTTTTGATTGTAGCTGTACTAACTTTGAAGGGATGAGAGGGTGCACAAAAGTGTCGCATTACTTGGTTAGTCTATCAACAATGACCAGTGACACTCTTTCCTTAGGACTTTGGTAACCTTGTGATGAAATTCATTGAAACCTCCTCCCAATGCTAACTTAGGGGTGGATAATGGTTGTAAAGACACAGGGGTATTAATTGTTTCCTGCTTATTTTTTGTAAACCAAACGATACATACAAACCTTTGAACATCATTTTAAGACCCATCCCAAAAATCCTTCTTGACTCTATGGTGGGTTTTCAAAAATCGAGAGTGCCCTCCTACTTTGGGTTAGGTGTGCAATTCCAATAGTACCCTTTTGTTTTGAGTTGGGGTTATTACATAAATATAAAAGCGATCTTTGTACCATGGTAAATCATTTTCCATGTAAATGTATCGATGCACTTTGGAATCCTGCACCAACCTTTGAATGAGAGTCCACACTTTTTCATCATTCTTCCATTTCATCCCTTGCTTCTATTATCCAATCGATTGGGATGATCGAGGATAACTTACAGAGAGACCTGTATCTTCATCACTTTTCTTGAGAGTGCATCTATCAACAATCATTTTGCTTTCCCACATGACGATATCAAAATCATAACCCAATATCTTGGTTACCCATTTTTGTTGTTCTTCTAAAGATGATCTTTGTTCCAAAGAAATTATTTAAGACTATCATGATACTACGTTTTACGACCACGAAGTGCCTACCTATTAGGTAAGGGCCATTTCTTCAATGCATGTAGTGTTCCATCATTTCTTTCTCATAAATGGGTTTTTGTAAGTCCCTTTCCTTGAGTGTTCGACTTTCAAAAAATAGGGGCCTTCAACTTCTTTACGTGGAATGACACCAATTCCATTTCGAGACATAACGTTCCACTGATAAAGGTTTTGTGAAGTCACAGGTAAGGGTCAAGATAGAAGCTTTACATCCACCTCTTTAGAAGTTGTTAAAAGCTTTGGTGCCTCACACGGAGTCCATGAAAATGCATCCTTCTTGCAGATGTTGTTAAGGGTGATGCTATTCTTCCCATAGTTCGAACAAACTTGCGGTGCAGTAACTTGTCAAACCAAAAATCCTCTAAGATTCTTTAATGTTTTTGGGAATCGGCCTTGGGTCCATCGCAGCTTAATCTTTGATAGGGTCACCTTGAGCACCTTCAAGAGATACAATGGTAAATACTCTACCTCCTTTACTCAAAAGAAACATTTGGATTGTTTTGGCATATAGTTGTTGCTCCTTTAGTAGTTGTAGCACCTTGTCAGCATGTGCTTTGTGATCCTCCCAAGACTTGCTATAAGAAATTGTTATATCATCAAAATACTAACACAAATTTTTCGGGAGGCTTGAAAATGGAATTCATCAATAACCCCTTGCAATGTCGAAGGAAGGTGCATTTGTTAGGCCAAAAGGCATTACCAAAATTTTATAATGGCCTTGATGAGTTGAGAATGTTGTTTTGGGATATCTTCTTCCCTTCATTCTAATCTGATGATATTTGAATGGAGATCCAATTTTTGAAATAGATTGCTCCATGTAGTTCATCCTAACAATTCATCAATGGCGGAGTGGAAACTTATCTTTAATAGTGATCTTGTTGGGTTCTCTACTATAATCTGGACACATCATGCATGAGGCTATCTTTTCTTGAATACCATTACCACTGGTCTTGGTAAGAACTTTGGCTGGGTCTAATACCCGACCTATCAACATTTCTTTAACCATGTGCTCAATTTCCTCTTAAGGTGTAGGGTGTCTGTATGTGGCCTAATGGAACACTCAGGGTAATTAGGTGAATTTCATGATTTTGAGTGGGTGGGAAGACCTTTGGGAATATCTTCAAATACTTTGGAATGCTTATCCATGATCCTTTGGAATCTTGAGGAATAGATGAAAACTAGATGTTTGAATATCAGTGAGCATGGTTGATGACTTGCAATAGCATGTGATGCCCTTTTCCAATAATTTTGTCATGCGGTTAGAGCTTATCACCTAGGTTTCTGTAATTACCTCTTAACTCAATTTCTTTTTCCTTGAATGAAAATTTGATGAAAGTTCTTGAAATTAAAATACATTGTTCCTAATGATTATAAACATTGGATTCCTAAGGTACAACATATGCACCACCCATGGGTATAACCAATCATTGGACTATTCATTACATATTCTAATAGTAATATTAGATCTTATTGCATTTCGGAAGCAATTGATAGTTCCCTCCATCACGCAATCATTACTTGAAACTCTAACATTGGATATACAAAGCAATTGAGATATTTGGCTAATTTATAGTGAATGAAATTATGGTACTGGAATCAATTAGGACTATTACCTTTTCTTTTGATGTATCCTTCAATCTTGAGGGGTTTAGGAGTTCTAATTCCGGTAATGCATTACCACGATGCTCATTGAGTCAAACTCTTCATCTGAAATTACTTCACACATTTTCATCTTGAGATGGTTCTTCTTCTTCTTCTTCTTCCTCTTCACAATCTATGTAGAATAATTTCTTCTCCTGCACTTATGTCCCTTTTTGTACTTGTTGTCACAATTAAAGCACAAAACCTTTCTTTTCTTTCCTCAATTGTTGAGGTGTCAACCTTGTAGGTTGAAGTGTTTTAGAGAGAACAATGCTCCTTCTCTATAGATGTTAGGATTGGTCATTCTAGTAGCCATAGCCATATTTTACTTTCAACACTTCTTGCCACCTTAAATGCATTCTCAATGATTTGGGTTCCCAAAGGAGAACCTCATGTTGAATGTTATCCCCTTATAAAAGTTCCCCATAGATACATCAATCAAAATTATTTCATCACGGAATGCTCCAGTTACAACTATATTAAATCTTTGGAAGTTCTCAGTATGCTTTCGATAACTGAACCCTTTTGCTAGATATTTATCAATTGGCAAAGGTATTGTTCCTTAATATCCTCATAGTGTGCTATCATTTCTTCCATGAAAGTGTCCAAGTGATGAGTGATTTCTTGAGAACAAAGCCATGATACCAGCCACAAATTGATTAGGTTCTAAATATAAAGAAGCAATTTGTACCTTTTATTAATATGTGGCATTATGGAGATCAAGGAGTACTCCATCCCGAAGTATCCATGTGATTGGGTCCCTTGCCATCCAACTTCCCTCATATCAATCTTAGGAACATGGTTGGTCTTCAAATGAGTTGGAGTTTCTCCATTCTTGATTCACCTTCCTTGTGTCCCTCATCATGAATTTCATGGGATGCAATTTCACTTTAGGGTGTCTTCTCACATTTGAAATTTTCAATACTTCTACATGAGTATCCCCACTTACCCAAACCATCTATCTTAGTATCAACTTAGCTTCCATTGAATCCATCTTAGTGTCCAACTTAGCTTCCACATTAGAATCCATCTTATTTTGTAGTTCATTTATGTCCTGTTTTGTACTTTATCAAGAGTCCAAGTAGGTTTTCAAGGCTTATTTTGGTGTAAAAGTTCCCTTTGGGTGGCATGTTGGCTAAGTATCCTTTTGAACCTTGATTTTTGGGGTGGTTACGCTGAAAATATTTCTTTATTTGTATCTCCCAAGTTTGGTATGCAATTTGTAAAACTTTTATTTAGTTATCTTATATTTCTTCTCTGCGATTCCACTGGTCTGATCAAAATTGTATGTGTGCCAGAGTGGAATTCCCAGGGCAACTTCCCACAACTTGTGATTGCCTTTCGAGGGAGATCTCACTTGTATAGATGTTCCACACTTAAAATAATTGATATAAAATTATAAAAATCACACCAGGAAATACTATAGATTTTCCATTATCCAATGAAACTAGTACCACACAATTTGGATACTCTAGGAAGGAAGTTGCTTGGATTCCCCTTTACACTGGAACACCTGCTTCTTGAGACTAGTCCAATGGGACTGTCAGTCTATCTTACATAGGGGTGTATCTACAAATTTAAGATGAGCCAGGAGAATTTTTACCATGTAGATACCTTACTAATTTCTAAATAGCCACTATAGTTCAAGGTTTTGAAACATTACAGAAAAATTTTATGAGAAAATTCCCCAATGACTGGAGATCGGAGTTATTCCTAGAACCCTATCTTGTATGATTTGGCATCTCTAAATTATAATGCCTCAAGGTATAATTTTTTAACTAGCGTGCAGCAGTGTCTACTAAAATACCCTCAAGTTGTTCCTTTTGAAGTATTGAAAAAGTTATAGTGAAAATTCCAAAGATTAATGCTCAAATGCTTGGTGAAACCCCCAAGACCTTAAGCTGGGTATGTTGGAACCAAATATCAATGCTGTGGAAATCCTGGAAAAATTGCCAAAGCCTTGAAAATGAGATAATTTGGATATTAATCCTCTTTGAGGGGGGCAACCTCTTGTTACCCACTTAAATGTTCAAGTACAGATGATTCAAAATGAAAATGTCTCCTTGGTATATATCAAGTACAAGATGATTCAAAATGAAAATGTCTCCTTGGTATATATAGGAGACTAGCAGGTATAATTACAACTAATGGCCTAAAGCTGACATAAATAAAATAACATTACTAATATAATATGCCCCAATTAAGGGGTAATGAGCTAATATTAGGGCTTAACACTATTTATATATATTCTTGGCGAGCATCGACCATTACATTCTATTTTCCAAAACCCTAACCTAATTAGGTCTTCTTGTAAGCAAGCCTTGTGCGCTTTTCTCCTCTGCATGCATGCCTTCTTTCAATGATTTTCTACCAGTTTTCTTTCTTTCCCTTATTCTTTCATGTGTGCCTCGCATGCTCTTCTTTTAATTGTCTCACCTCCACATCGTGCATTTTCCAAAAAATGGGCATGTGCCCAACATAACACAAGCCGGAGCGATGCCTCGGAAGAGAAAATCTGAGGGACACCTTGACTATAAGGCTCAATGAAGTCTCTGGAATTCTTCTTGTGTGAGAAAGCCTTGGAAAGGCAAGATGGATCGCTTGAGGAACTGTATAGTAGAGAAGGGGATGCTAGATCCTGGGCCTGGAAGGTGAGTGACCGCAAGGAAGAGGATACTTTGAAAATTCTTATAAAGTATTGATTGGGATCATGCACATAATGGGTATGTCCAAGAAAGATAGTGAGCCAAGAAAACAAAACATCCATGTGGATATGAATCCACAAAATGCACAGATGAGTATTGTGCTAAGTTATGAAATTTTCTTGAATTTTATGCAACAGTAAAAATGTTTACGCATGAAAGTTGTGATTAATATGCTTGTTGTCCAAGATTATTGAAGACAAGTGAAAAAGGACAAGAGTCT
>SNQJ01S0179233.1:0-10898 GCA_010110895.2 Picea sitchensis | reverse complement strand
TATTGTGCTAAGTTATGAAATTTTCTTGAATTTTATGCAACAGTAAAAATGTTTACGCATGAAAGTTGTGATTAATATGCTTGTTGTCCAAGATTATTGAAGACAAGTGAAAAAGGACAAGAGTCTGAAACAAATTGACCCAGAAAGAGGGTCAATATTTATCAAGCAGATGAATGAAAAAGGCATGACAGGTGTTACTGAGAAAGAACATTGAGGACGGTGTTCCTTTTTAAGGGGAAGGGGATTGTAATACCCATGTTTTCCCCAACTTGTAATTAATCATTAATTATGATCGCCATGCTATGGCATGGGGAAAATGTAAATGTAATATTGTTTTAATTTCCAATAACTGACTATAGGGGTGAAGCATTGAAGTAATGGCCATGATATCACTAGAGGAAAGAAATGGGAAAACTATAAGAGAGGGTTCATTATGTAAAATGACCTTGAATTTCCCCTTGTTGGGAATGATAAACCCCCTCTGGATCCCAAGTAGAGGAATCATTTAATGAAGGAAGGATTGGTGTTTGAATACTCAACCACCCTCATGAATGGAAGCATGGTATGATTGAAGAATGTCATCCTGAAGTACCACAGGGTCTGGAAAAATAGGATGACCTAAGTTTCCTTCAGACAGAAGGAACAGCATAGGTGGAGGACCATCTGGGGAAAGGAGATAGATAAAAATAGAGACAAGAGAAGATATATGAGAGGACGCACATGTGAGGCTTGTTACACATCAAAAATACTCACTTTGATAGTGTCACAAGTGTCATCATTACAAAGGTCGCAAGTGTCGCATGTTGCTCACAAGTGTCGCAAGTGTCAAAGAAAGCATACTGTCATGATGCCTATGTTGTGCCTATAACAACATGAGAAGGACACTTGAAACACCTCAAACATTTGATTTGGAAGAGGAGAAATGAGTCAGTAGGCTTACAAAACTTTTTCCATCTGAAAGCACCTCAAAAATTGAGTTTTTGGAGGGGAGCACTCCCCTATACCTCTTCTAGGAGTGTTGGTGCTCCCCCTTACACTATCTGGGAGTGTTATAAATCTCTTTGGCCCTTCTACAGGAGTTCTCCTACCCTCAGGAGCACTAGTGCTCCCCTAAATCCTATTAGGGAGCGTTATAGCTCTCTGAGTTCCCTTTTGAGGGAGTGCTACCTATTTTAGGCAACAGTTGAGTTGTTGAGATGAATGGGCGAAGGATATTTTCATTCTTGGAAGGCAGTTGGACTCAAATCCTCAATCAAGCCATGATCTTAGGGAATATCCCTAACTGAAGGAGGAAAATCATCAACTCACCCTAAAGATATCTCAAGTTGTTGAGCCTCTCCAAGGCTATATAATCAAGCTTTATAATGGTGAAAGGGCACGGGAAAGGGAGAATCACACCAAACTTATGATCTTATAAGTGGTGTTGGAACAGAGATAATTTGGGAGCAAGAGACCTATGATCTCATAGGGAGCAATCGGTGAAGATATCATCAGTTGGATCGTGGATCTTTTGAGCAAGGGATAGACAAGGAGGACTTGGCGAAACCGTGGCAATCCATCTACGGCTGTAAGCAATGTTTTTTCCTCATTAATATAATTTGCTTGGCCTGTTTCTTTCTAATTCATGTTCAATCTCACATGAATTTGTATCTTTAGTAGATAGACCTATTTTGGACTAATCTTGATAGAGTAGGAAGTGGTCGTACTTTCTTTGTCTACAGCATCCATCGAGGAGCGAAAGATTGGAGCTCAACTCGGAGCGTGCAGGGACAAACACTGGTAAAAGGTACTTCTTTTCTCCTTCCTACTCACACACTAGTCCACCTAGATCTAAAAGGAAGTCATTGACCATGATAAGCACTTTCTGTCTTAGAGTTAAGAGTCTAGGTCTGTGAGGAGATCTACCTGTCTGCAGGGAGATTTTCCTTCAACAAGGCTATGTAGAGAGCAGGAGAGACACCAGACAACATACAGAGAAGAGAAGAGAACGCATGAGGCTCTCCAGCTGGGAAGAATATTTCTGAGAATGTTACAGGAGAGCACAACCTGAGTAAGAGACCGAGAGCTTGATGTTGTGGAGGCATATGATAAACCTTGCAGAGACTGTAATAGAGAAAGAATCTCTAAGAAATGGCATGGATTCTCTAATGATATCATGGCTTGGTACGGGGTTGTTTAGAGTTCTAAGAGTGAATTCCTTTGAGCCTATAGTTGGGTGTAAAGGTGCACACCCACAGTTAGTGAGTTGGTTGCAACTTGTAATAGATAAGTATACTAATACCCTGTGTAATTTGAGTTGTAACTCTGAAATAAAGTTGGATATCCTTTGAATGTTTAGAGATGTGCATATTTTCTTGATGGCTGGACTATGTCCCTTTATCTTTGGCTTGACTATGTTGGTTTATACAAGTAAATTCTCAAGCCCTCTACGGACTAGCACTTAGGGTTTTATCATGCATACAGAAAATACCTAAAGATTCCTACTTTCTACAGTCATCCCAGACCTAATCCCCATTATTCTTAAGAAAATATGTAATTAAGAAGATCAAGTGAGCATACCTTATTTTGGGCCTTTGATATCAATCCTTCTTCACGCTTGGTCGCTCTTTGACTGCAACTCCCCTCCCAAGGTTGACCTGCATTCACACAAGACAAACAAAGAACTTCAAATGCATTTGATCTACAGATTAATGGGTTACATATTTAATCAATATGTATGCAATAAACCATGAAAACCTCATATGGTGGGACAGGAAAAGTACTTCTTTATTATTAACTTCAATAAATCAACTTACAATGATGAAGCCAGCCACTGCTCCACGAACTTGGTCCTGGGCTCCTCTTCAACTATCCTCCAACTTCTTTTCTCTATACTTCTCTTTGAAAAATGATGGCTAAAGGTTGGGACAAGGGGAATGCAAAATCAAGTATAGTTTCTTTAATATGATTCTCCCCTTCAAATGGGACCCCTAAACCTTCTTTTATAGGCTAGAATAAGCTAGGTATTTGGTCAAATGTCAGGCCATGCACGGCCGAAAGTTTTAGTTAACTTACCCAAAGTTGTGTGTTTCGTCCGCAAATTTCCTTTTTTCATGCTTTTGTAGGTACACACGGGTTGTCTTGGGTCAGCTAGCATGTACATGTGTGCAGTAATGTAGTAGGGTGTGTGGACCTTTATAAAAGAGGTTTTTAAGAAGAGTTATTCAGCAGTGTTTTGGCAAAGAAGGAATCTGAGATGGCCTGATGCCAGGTAAGCATGTCTAGTGAAAATTAGGGTTATAACAGATTCCCCCTAATGTGTGAGGTTAGAAGAGAATCTAATGGTCGAAATACATTAACAATATTCACCGATGTGTTGAACAAGTGAGCCTAGGGACCAGAAATTGGGAGGTGTCGTCTGCAAAATAATAATTGTCTCACCGAGGCGAGCATACCCATGCTCAGGATAAAATAAAATCATGGTTATGAATCAAATACACTATAGATCCATGTCATATAACTATATAAAGTGTAGCCACGAGAAATACACAGTAGAGCTACATCTTGAAATCAAAAAGATATATGTGTAGAGTATCCATCTTCTTAGAAGTATATAAGGCCTGATGGATGGAGATGAGGTCGGTCTTCAGAGCTCAAGAAACAACTTCAAAATCTTCAAAACTCGTATAGGAGTGTAATATGAGTGTACGACTTCACTACCCAGAGCTCTTCGATGGCTCGTCGGTCATGGACTAGAGAATATTGATGATCAGACTGAAGGATTCATTGATTTCGAACAAAGACTTGATTGGACGTTCAGGATGGTCAGGTATGAGGGCAAGAGACAAACTGTAGAGGGGCCGACTCAGGCTTGGTAAAAACATCCCTTGGACAATAGCACGACAAATGATGAGACTCAGGAAGAATGGAATTAACATAAGTTTACGAGGCAGGAGGAAACGAAAACTCTCCATATGTTTGGAAGAATAACCAAATGGAGGAGGACACAGCTCTATGTAGTGAGAACAGCTTCCTAAGGTCTTATTAAATCCCAGAGTTTGACAAACAAAGGGATAGGTATGATTTATCCCAAGGCAACTCATTATGTTGCCAATAAATAAAATTCTTTTCCCTTCCTCTTTTTGGGGTATATTTGAATTTTTTTTTCGTCTTTTTCAATAATTTTGGAAAAAGAATAAAAGAATGTTACGTTACCAAGGAGGGATGAGTGTTGCAAACATACAAGTTTGAGGCACAAGGACAAGGCTAATGTTCAAATTAAGGACACTCGGGAAAAATCCTCCAGGGACCAAAGGTGTCAAGACGCAGAGGTAAAGTGCTACAGGGCTTGCGTATAAGGCATTCTTTAGATGGTTCAGTTGAGAGCAACATGGAGCCGGCATCAGGCCAAAGACGTAGGTATGCAAATGAGATTAATAAAACACACAATGGTAATGTCCTTTGATGTGATTTTAACGAGCCTAGAGAAGGTAATCTCAATGGATTTTCATATTTGGAGAGTCTGAAAAAACGTAAAAGGAGACTCCACTAGGGTACCTTTTTCGAAGGTAGACTAGTCAGTTCGAAAAAGGGGTAAACTAGCATCGAAAAGACGTCTATTCAAAACCATTTTAACGAGTGTGATAAAGACAAGATCACTTGGCCATTTTTTCATTTTTAAGGATTCTAAAAAAAGATTAACTATGGACTTCGTCAGGAATGTTCTTCTGGACCATTTTAACGAGTGTGAAAGAAAAAGGTCACTCGGCGATCTTTTCAATTTTAGGGAGTCTAAAAAGAGCTTAACTGTGGACTCCGTGGGGGTTCCTTTTTCGTAAATTTAGTCCCTCGGGCCTGAAAAAGGGGTAAAATTATGCCTGAGGGTAATCTTCTAGAGAACTTAATTTCCTTAGAGTATACCTTTATTCGTATAGTTGACCGTCCGAACCAAAAAAGGGGTAAACTACCGCCGGACAGACGTGACTTCAAATTTCAATTTAACGAGCATGAAAGGTCACAAGATCGCTCAACAATATTTTCCTGTTTAGAGAGTCTGAAAAGGGATTAAAATAAGACCCGTTATGTTTTTTGGATTGATGCCTGGCATTTCCTCGTAAGATCAGACAAAAATGTCGTGGAATTTTTTAAATACATCTTTGTAGATTTGAATCTCTCTGGGGGAGCAGTCAGCTCCGACGAAAACATTCTCCATGATGCCATGGGTTCTGGAGATATTGATCAGTATGGTTTCAGTGATGGTGGCCATATTACCCTCAGCATAAACCTCATGTGTAGCTAAGGGATTAATAGGACAAGACCTATCTCCAATCATAGTCAAGGTGAATTCTTCGGCTTTAATTCTACTTAACTCTGGGAGGAAGTATGATCTGTGATGGAGATCGTCCCAGGGTTTGTCCGAACTAGTCATTGCTTCAATTACTTCTTCATTGGAGGGAAATACTAAGTCTAACGAATCGGTGTCAGCGAGAGAACCTTGAGCCCAAATAGGCTCTAGAGGTAGATCTAACTCTTGTGTAGGAGTTGGATCTGTTTCAGCCGAAGCTTGCTGGACTAAAGAGTATGCTACTTCAGCTATGGATAAGGGCATGGACATGTCCGGGTGCCCTGTCCCTTCCATTGTGGTATATGGTGAAGGAAGTATCCATGGATCATTGAAGTAAGTCGTTCAAAATGATGAAACTTGGAAAATCTCAACCTTATGGTGGTCGGATATGAACTTGACATCGCCTTGAGGGGGCAGGTAATTGAAGGTACCCATCAAATATGGGCACAAACCAACCCCTACGTTGACCATGCCTAGTTGGGGATTATCAATCATCAGGACTGCGGATACCCCCAATGAAGGGTTAGGTCTTGAGAAATACAATTGATCAATGGTCACAATTCATTCCTCGTGTGGAAACAACAAGACCCAAAAAACTATAGCAACCACTACTTGCATGGCGTAAGTCCAACTCCTTCCTAACAAGATATTGTAGTCGAGGGACGCGTCAACTACTTCTACCTCGACGCACATGGTCTTCCCTCCTAATTGCATGGGGAAAGAGGGAATGATACCATGTGGTCAGAATGAACGACAATTGAAAGCAGTGAGAAGAGTATGTGACGGAGATAAAATGGGTTGGCCAATGGCCTTCCAACATGCCAATGACATAATGCATGTCGAGGTGCCCTCATCAACCACTGTGCAGAAAATATTTCGAGAAAAAAATTTTGTGGGGTGAGCCACTACTATCTGAAATTCTACATGGTAAGGCAGATGAGGTTTTAAGTAGGTTGTATCCATCATGATGGTACCCGAATTACAAGTCTCGGTAGATCCTTAAGTGGCTAACAAAGCTTTCCTCTAGGAAGGGCAGCTTTGGAGGGCCTCCAAAGCGGACATCGCACAAGGGGTTTGGGACAAATCTTCCACCACAGAATAGTTATGGGTAGCCCTTACATTTGGGTTGTGAGAATATTTTTTGAACGTGCCTTTTGGGATGCGTGTCATTATTTCGCCCAAAGTCTTCTTGATCTAGAGAGAAAGAGATGGGAGTTCAGCTTCTTTTCCCTTCTCAGAAGTGCTTGGTTTACTGTAGTCATGCGCTCTAGTCGATATAAAAGCATCACCCTTCATCATATACACATACACAGATGTGGGATTGTTTGAAGATGAAAAGGGTCCTTGACTGCCCCCTTCCGTGCTTGTAGAGGCTTGGGTTAGGTTTTTCCCATGTTGAAATGGATTGGTTAACATGGCAGGTTGTTGTTGTGTCACAAGCCGAGGACATTGGTGGGTGGGGTGGTCTTCTGCACATAGGTTACACGGATACCTCGCTTTTTGTTTCTCAGTGGTGCCCCTGCCAGCATTATTAGTGGGTTTCTTATCCCCCTTACCCTTCTTATGGTGTTTTCTCTTTCCTTCAGGCTGTTGGGTGGCCTTTGGATTTGTCGATTGTACTGTGTGTACATCTGATGTTTTAGTAGGGGGAGCAGCCAAAACAATAATTTGGTTGGCCGCTGTGTGTTGTATAGACAATTGCTGCAATTGCTTCTTCAGTTTCTCAACGGGCTTTGTTTTTGCTGAACCAACAATACCATTGGCATGTAGTCCAGCGCTCCATCTGGTTTTATCAAGTATTGAGCATGGTACATCTGGAAAGATCTCATATAATAAACCAGACTAAGAATAGATTAGTTCAAGATGTTGAGCTCTCATGATGGTGTCTTCTTCGAAAAACACTCATGATGTCGCGACGTCTTTTGATAACTGTGGGACCAAAGACTTAGGGAACCACTCAAGAAGGAATGTTGGTGGGATTGGCACCTTAATTAAACTCTTCTGGCATCTCCATTCTCAGATGTGATCATAGATATGATCCTCTTTTGTCTGTGCGAAATTGGCCAGTAATCATGTGTCAGCGTCATATCTCACAGGTAATTGGAAATGGTTTAGGAAAGCCATTGCCAATTCGCCGAAGGAAGAGTATCTTGAGTGGTCGAGCTCAATGTACCATTTCGCGACACTCCCAATGAGAGTATGTTGAAACAATTACAACTGTACGGAGTCATATTTCAACGAGTTATATGAGCACCAAAGATGGAAGGTGGTCACATGATCTCCTGGATCTTTGTTAGGCTTGAATTCAAACTTTGGTATGTCCGAAGGCAAATTCGTCGGTATAGGGGGCCAACGTGGATCGCAACAGATAGGGTCATTCAACAACATCGTCAAGTCTGGAAAATGAAAGGTTGCCAGGAAAGGTAGTTTGGGTTGTTGGTGATAACCATGGAAAAAGGGACCTGGAGTTTTCCTAGCACCAGGTTTCCAGGAAAATTTCGGCTGCTAGCCTGGGTTCTGGTAAAAACCATGGCCATGACTAGCATATGGATTCTGCATGTGAGGAGACATCATCGGTTGATTCCCAAAATAGGACGTAGACGATTGGGCGTGCATTACATTCGGAGGACTTTGGGAAGGGTTTCCCCATGCCGATCCCATGGGGATAGGCATAATACCTTGTCTGGGGTTCCACTGGTTGTGAAAAGAATTTCCCCAGATCGGCATTCCTGGCGAGGGAACTAATCCCTGCCAAGAATTCCAAGGCCCTGATGCGGAAGAAGTTCCTAGGTTTGCCCTTTGTGCAGGAATAGTAACCTGCATAGAAACAGGTTGTCTATAACCGGGATTTCCCCCAGTCGGGAAAGAAGCTGACAAGAAATTGTTATTACCAAATGCACCGAACAAAGAAAATGGTGTCGAACCTACCAGCATATTATGAGAAGGTGGTCCTTGACTCCTTTCTCCAAATAAACTATGGTGTGTAGGTGGCCCGGCGGATTGCTCGTGGGTGCCACCGAGCGAAGGGGACGAAGGAGGTATATGACCTCCCCCATAAGGGAAAGCATTAAAAGGAGCTAAAGTGCCCCCCATGTGGCCTTGTAGAGGAGCATTAGAGCTCCCTACCCCCATACCTAAAGTCTGTGAAGTGGAGCAGGAAAGTACAGGACTTGTACCTAAGCTAGGCATCTTGTATGAGAATGGAGGGCCTGTCGCACTTGGTGTGAAAGGGGTTGCGGCCACTACCATAGATGGGATCAGACCACTGTCTGAGGTAGAGGTGGTCGAGACCATGCTGGCTCGGACTAGTGACGGTGGGTTAGGAGGTGGAAGTTCTCCTATGGTGACAACCATAGTGGGAATTGAAGAATTCCCAGAAGGAGTGACAACATTTGTTTCCATTGCTGCGTGTGACACTGTCTGGAACTCGTAAGGGTGAATCAGTACAATTATGGGTGCTGAAAGATCAGTGGTTGGAGTTTCAGATGGACCAAGAGATTTTTCTCCAAAGTCTAAAATGGCCATTTCCTCCAGATGTTGGTCGGGTACAATTTCTTGTGACTCAGTCACTTCAAAAGACCCTTGTTGGTCTAGCTTTCACCTTAGTGGTGGCGGAGGTGGCTCCAGTGTAACCGGTGATAGGCCAAAAATCCTTTGTGACCAGCAGAGCTTGTGATCCTCCACTGTGTGAGAATATCAAAGACACCCTAGGGCTTTCTATTTGTTCAAAAACAACACACACTAAAAAATTCCCTCCAAGATAAAACAAGCAAACACTAAACTAATTGTAAGAACAGTTACAACAACTAACACTAGAGCAACTTACCACTGCAAGTGAAACTCGAACACAGAAGCACCCTCCAGGTATACTCTCCAAAGCATGGCTTGATGTCTATCCTAGATACCATGGTATACCCTTGCAGTCACCTGTGTATGTCTCTAAAAAGATAGGCAACTAGGTTGTCAGTGCGCGAACAGTCACCAGGCGGGTACAGTGGAAACTTAGGTAGACCACAATGAGCAGGGTATCGAGCCCGAAACCTATCAAGGGTATTGAAGGCAAGTGGTCCAGAAGACAACTAAGGACCTCTAATGGATTCGAGACCCACGAAGCTCCGTGGAAAATGCAATCGACGGAATCCAAAGACAAGCCCTCTCTATGTGTTCTCCACTATGATTGGTCCATCTTTGGAGGGGTTATCTCTGCTACCTTTCCACATGAGACCTCATGCTTAGCCCCTATTTTAGAGGGGGGTCTCGGATAAATTTCACGATACTGGACTTTGACACTCCCTAACTCAAACTCTAATGTTTGATTTTAATGGCCTTGAAGAGTTTCCTCTCCAACCTAATTCAAGGCCCTAACCCTAAACTAGTTGGTTGACCCTACAAACATAAAAAACCTAATGAATTTTAGATTTAATATTATTTTTTATGTCTTGTCTTAAGTCAAAGGTTATGAAATTGAAACTAGTGATGTTTGAAAGATGAAAGCAAAATAAACAGAAAGATGGAAACAAAATACCTTCACTTAACTCAAATCTTAAACAACTTTTCAAACTTAAAAAAATTTCTAAGATCTTTGAACAGCAAACTCAAAGCAGGATTTCACTTGACTATGAGCTACTTATGATCTAAATAAACTGTCAAGAACTTATGAAAGAAAAGACTTTTCCCTAGTTACTAATGCAAAACAACACTTTTTAACCAAACAAAGAAATAAAAGATTTTTTTTTTTATTTGAATGCTCACAAAGAAAAAAGGAAAAATATCAACAAGTCAAAACCAATAAAACTTCTGGCCTAAGCGCAGATCACAAAGAGTCACTTTAAAAATCACACACAAGAAAATTAAAATTGGACTCTCACACTTGTCTAAAAACCCTATAAAAGAACATTTTGAGGAAAACTTCTTAATGAAAAAGAAATCTATTGTTGTGATCAAACCTAAGTTACTGACTGCTATGATAGAGACCCAAAAAACTGAGAGGTATAACTCTTTTCAAAGGAAAGGATGACTACCTGACCTTCAACAAAAATTGTCTCCACAAGCACACTGCTGACAGTTCAACAGCAAGCATGTGCATGCAAGCTGTGTAAACTCAGGGAACATGTACACGCGTGCTGGCCTTATACAGGCCGCGTGTATCTCTGAAACTCTAAGACAAATGAAAGGCCAAGCAATCCATCCCAATCGGAGACCATTGGTACTGAGAGCCAAGATCTCTTGAAGACTCAAACACTTACTTTAACAGAAAAAAGAAAACAATCCAAGGAAAACTTCATAGAACAAACCAATCTGAGGTGAAACCTAAGCTATAGACTGCAAACAACAAAGACTAGAAAGAGTTCAGGAAAACCCCTGATAAGGACTATTTCTAATAGGGGAGAAGATGACTGCCTCTCTAAAATAAATTTTCTGGAATCATACACGCTACTGACACTTCCTCATCTAGCGTGTACACGCGGGCTGTGAGAAGGTAGGGCGCGGGTACATGCATGAAGACCTTATACAGGCTGTGTGTACCTCTGTGGGTCTTGGAAAATAAAAACAAAATGTAGTCAAGCAAAGAAAC
>SNQJ01S0179231.1:0-19564 GCA_010110895.2 Picea sitchensis | reverse complement strand
TGGGGGGGGGGGTCTCTGATATGGAACACAGATCGTAGATCTGAGTGCGCAGATCTCAGCCACCCAGAATTGCACGATCCCTATCACAACGTGCTAAGGCTACCCAACCATCAAAACTTAGGATAATGGCCAAAAGTGGGTCGCGCTATGACCCTTTTCTTCATTTTTTCACCAAGGGGTTATTTTCTAAGGGAAAAAAACACCCTTCCATCAAAAATATGTGCTAACACTTCTCTTAAATCTTTTTGAGTACATACATATAATTGTAAAGAAACCTAGTAAATTTGTTACTTTTCTTAAGATTCGACAAACTAAATTTGGTCTCAGTGAATGTTAACCATCATCATGATCATACTCTTTCTCAATCCATTAATTAACCAAATTTCATCACTAATAACTAAACTTGGTTAATAAAACTATATAGAGAAAGACCCAATCATAAAAAAATAAAAAATAAATAAAAAGAAAAAAGAAAAAAGAAAAAAGAAAAAAAAGTAAGTAAATTAAAATTTGGTTAAAAAATATTAAGATAAAATTAAAAATAAAAAAATAATATAAAAGATAAAACATTAATAAAATACAGGAAGGAAAATACTATAAAATAAAAATATGTAACCAAATCAACCAAAACATGAAAGTAAGTACATTAAAAATAATACAAAAGATAGAACATTAATAAAATAAAGGAAGGAAAATATTATAAAAGGAAAAGATGTAACCAAATCAACCGAAACACAAAAGTGAGTGCATTTAAAATTATTTCTATGTAGGAAAAATTAATATAAAATTAAAAAAAAAAAGATAATACAAAGATATGATATTTTGTGTAATTAAAGAAAGAAAAATGTATTAAAAAATAAATTGTAATTATTTTTAATTTTTTATTTATTTAGTTAGTTTTGAGATTTATTTTATTTGAGTATGTAGGTTTTCACAATTTGTTATAATGTTTAATGAGATTTCTGGATAGAAATTGTATTAGGAGTTTTGAAACATCCAACGTCTTGAGTGGACATTCCAACTATTTTGAGGGACAAAAACAACCAATGATGTTAGAAAAGAAACATTCAACATTTTGAGTGGACACTCCACCCATTGGCACGGACAAAAGCAACCAATTATATTAGAAAAGAATGTTGATGTAAAGCTTTTAAAGGTGATTTGATAAAAACCAGTCGCAGGGAAGAGGTAAGCAAAAGTTGTTACATGAATAACATTAAATTATCAAACTAACCGTTATGAATAACATTAAATTATTTACAAGGTGGAGAATTAGAATTTGAGAAAGATATTTTTATGGAAAAAACAATAAGGGGGAAGTTGAGGAAAGAAACATAAAATAAATAGAAAGTTATAAAATATTATTAAAAATGATATTAGAAGACGACATTGGTATTAAATTAAAATATGAAAGTAGATTTTTTTTTATTTTTTATTTTAATTATTAGGAACAAATAGCTGTATGTTTTTTAATTCTCCACCTTGTAAATAATTTAATAATTTAATGTTATTCATAACGGCTACTCTATTAATTTATTCATCTACTTACCTCTTCCAACGACTAGTTTTTATCAAATCTCCTTTAAAAGCTTTAAATCAACATTCTTTTCTAACATCATTGGTTTCTTTTGTTAGACAATGTGTGTCCACAGTAAAAGTTGTAAAAGTTGGATGTGTCAAAACTCTTAACACACTTTCTATCTAGAAATCTCAATAAACATTTAATATTTATTTTTATTTATTAAAACTTTAATATGTTATTGAGTTAAAATGAATTTAAATTAATTAATATGTTATTAAGTTAAAATGAATTTAAATAAAAAAGATAATATTATTTTTCTTAACCATGTAACTAAATCTAATTGACAACCAAATATTAACCTACTCTCTTTTAATAATATCTTTCTTTTTCGTATATTTTTTCAAATTTCATTAACCAAATTTTATAACTAAACTTTATATATATAAACACCTCATTCATATATATATATATATATATATATATATATATATATGGAAAATGTCATATTCCACTTGTTTGTATCAATAAGCAAACATTATTGAGGCTTACCTAGTAACCTTTCGGTGTTACCTTTGTTCAGCTCTCGAACCTTGCCTCCTGCCATTTTTCCTTCTTGTGATCCTTGGTCTGGTCCACAGTCTAATATTATTCCCCCGGGTGTCTCTAAGGGGATTTCTACTTTGGAGGGACAAAGGAAACCTCTCAGACCAACCCTCCTATCACCTTTCGACGGAAGGCGTGGAAAGCCAACAGGAAGGCTAAAATAATGGTATTAGGGGTTGATGTGGGATTAGAAGAAACCTGTAGGATGGCGCTATGTGGACTAGTCGGCAGGATTTCTTACAACTATCTTAGTAAAGAATCTCTTGAGGTTTGGATTAAAATCCAGTGGTTGCCACTCCTAGGATATACTCCTGATGTATTCTATCTCCCCAAAGGGTGGCTCAGGTTTATCTGCAAATCTCCGGAGGACACATCCCTATTACTGAGTTCACTGTGGGTATTTGGGGGAAGTAGTCTTATGCTCAAATGATGGAGGGTCGCCTTTAATATGGATACAAACCATTTCCAATTTCATCATCTTTGGGTACTCTTACCTGGCCTCCTGTTACACCTGTGGAATGAATGTGCCCTGCGAGACATTGGTGATTCACTTGGTAAATTTATTGCTCTGGATTCTAAGTTACTTACTGCCCTTGTGCGGAAAATGGGCAGAGTTTTAGTGGAGATGGACATTCACTGTGGTTTACCTGAAACTATTGAAATAGAGTGGCATGGAAGTAGAATTGCTCAGTCACTCAATTATCTTGGGTTACCCTTTCGCTGCAACCATTGCCACTAAACAAGTCACCTTCGTCGTGACTGTATTGGAAAGGAAATGGATGACACTTCTGAAGACTCCAAACTACAAAGGAACCTGTCGGAATACATGTTCGAAGATGTTTCTATGGGGTGCGAGAATTTTCCCTTAGGAGAATCCCCTTCCCTTCAGCAGGAGGTTCAATCGACATTATCCGGTAAGTTAAAAAGTCTTTTCCCATCCTTATATAATTCACTTTCCCATTGGGAGAAGGAGGCTATTAATAACTCTAACTAGTTATTGTCCACAACTACTTCTGTTGCACGTAGTCCTGAAAAGGATGAGGAACCCTTTAAACCCTTTAACTCTGAATCCCCTCGGTCTTCTTTTCCATGTAATCCTATGATTATTCCTTCTACCAGTTTGCCCTTTATGGGTCGCACTTTTGAGGACCCCCAGATGCCATCCTTTACCCAACTTTCTCGCTAGTCCCTGAACCCCTCACCGAAGAGACCCTTACGATCTCCTTCTCCTCATATTGACCCTAACCGCTTTCAACCGATTGAGCCGGCCTACAGAGAGGCAGAGGAGGATGACACTAACCTCAATGTTGTTCTATACTCACTAAAACCCTTTATCAACAATTCACATGAAAATGTGTCGCTACCTATCTATCTAGGTAAGGTTGCCATTGGTCCAAGTGTGGGATCCGATACCTCTTCCTCTCACAATCCTAGTAAGGAGGGTAAGGTTTATGCCTGGTCTTCGGGTATTGGTACCGAACTATCACCCATAAAGACATGAAGTTCTCGTAAAAAAATGGTGGGTCTCACTAAACAGACCGATGACACAGTTCTTCCCTCCACGGATAATGGGGCTCTTAGAGCAATGAAAGCCCTAACGAGGGCTAAGTGATGTTACTACTCTCCTTGAATATTCGGGGGATTGGAGGCGCCCTCAAAGATGCCTCGATGCGTAGGCTCCTAGAACACATTCGTCCTAACATAGTCTTTCTACAAGAGACCCTTTCACTTGAACAAAAAGCCAGAGACTTTATGAATCAACTTCGCCCATCTTGGGTTTCCACTGTTGTAAATTCAGTTGGAAATTCTGGTGGATTACTTGTGACATGGGACCCTAATTTATATGACTTGGTTTCCTTTCTTACTGTCGAGGGTATTTTGTTAACAGGCAGATGTTTAACTACTCAAAAGGAGGTTTCTCTACTAAATGTATATGGGTTGTGTTAAGATCAAAAGCATTTCTAGAGCTCTTTGGTCGATAGCGGTATCCTTTCCATCAACAATCTAATTATTGTAGGTGACATGAATATCATTTTATCCTCAGATGAGAACTGGGGAGGATCCTTTGTTCCTGGTTTGACTGAGGATTTCTATAGAGATTTATTTCTCTCCAAGAAGCTGATTGATGTAAAGCTTATCAAAATGGTTCCAACTTGGCGAAATGGTTGGTCTGGTCATGAAGCTATTGCTAGATGACTTGATAGGTGTTTGGTATCTGAGTGTTTAATGTCGACAGTTGGCTTATCTAGATCATGGGTGGAATATCGTTATGTATCAGATCATGCACCCATCCTTATCCAACTGGAAATTTCTATGATCTACAAGGCATTCCCCTTTAAACTCAATGTGCTTTGGTTGCAGGATAATGAATTTGTGAATTTGGTCCATAATGTTTGGACTAATCCTCGGTTTCTTTTGGAGGGTGATAAACAAGTGAGACTTGTTTGGAAGTTAAAAGAACTTAAAATCCAAACAAAAATATGGATTAAAGAAGTCAAGGCCCGCGAGAAGTTACTCTTGGAAAATATGGAAGAGGAGATCAAGCATTATTTGTTAAAAAATATTGAGAATCCCATCTATCAGGAGGAGGAACGGTATCTTCGTGAGCTAGAAAGTAACATGAATACGATTCTGCGTGGGGAGGAGGAGACTCGGAGAATTCGTAGTAGGGCGACAGGGATCAAAAGCGGTGATAACAATACCAAATATTTCCATAAGATGGCTAGCTACAACAGCAATCAGAAACATGTATGGGAAATTATCAATGGCATTGGAGTCCACCTAACTGATCAGGGGGCGATAAAGGCGGAAGCTGTTAACTATTTAAAACATTTTTTTGAAACCAAAGAAAAGAATAATATAAATGATCTACTCATGATTACAATTCTTTATCCCGGGATGGTTGACGAGGAGGAAGCGAAGTCCCTCTATAAACCTGTCACCTTGGAGGAATTAAAGTCAGTGCTAGCAAACTTTAAAAAATAAAAGAGCTCGGGCCCTGACAGGTGGACAGTAGAATTCTTTACTTTCTTCTTTGATCTTGTGGGTGGTGACCTTCTTGAGATGGTGGAGGACTCGAGGAGGAAAGGAAACATTTGTGGAGGTTTAAACTCTACTTTTCTGGCTCTCATCCTGAAGGAAAACAAGCATGTTTCTTTCGATGACTTCCAACCAATCTCCTTATGTAATCTTTGTTATAAGGTGATTTCCAAAGTAATAGCAAATCAGATTAAGCCGGTTTTGTCAAGATGCCTCTCAACTGAACAATTGGGTTTCCTACAGGGTAGAAGAATTCAAGATGCTATAGGATTGGCCCATGAAAGCCTGCACAGCATAAAAAAAAAGAAATTAAAGTCTCTGGCGATGAAACTTGATTTGAGGAAAGCCTATGACAACATAGACTGGGATTACTTAAGACCGACTTTAATCAAAGTGGGCTTTGACATTCGATTGACAAATTGGATCATGTGTTGTGTTACAACTTCCACCTTTGTTGTGTTGATCAATGGTGAGGCGACGAATTATTTCAAAAGTGGGAGGGGGCTTTGTCAAGGATGCCCATTATCACCGTTATTGTTTATTTCGATTATGGAAGGACTCGGTTTGATGTTAAAAAGGAGCATCTCCGAGGGCACAATTACAGGTATAAAGGTCTCCAAACTAATAAAGATTGTTCATTTACTGTTTGTTGACGACATACTTATTATGGCAAAGGAAAATTGATCAGAGTGGAGAGTGATCACAAACATTCTTCAACTTTGTTGTATGGTCTCGGGTCTATGCATTAATAATACAAAAACTATTGTCCACTATGGGGGTTTAGAGGAGATAGAACTCACTCCATTAAAAGAGATTCTTCCCTTTACATTTGTCGAGCTGAGTTCGGGGTTCAAGTATCTAGGATACTACTTAAAGATTGGTGCCTCAAAGACCAAAGACTAGGTTTGGCTGGTTATGAAATTGGAAAAGAAGATCGAGCTTTGGTGTAACAAATGGCTCTTGCTTGGTGGTCGATTTATATTGGTTAAAGCAATGATGGAGAGTCAAACTATTTTCGGGATGTCCATGGAGGTTATACCGCGTGCAATTCTAAATAAAATTTGTAAGCTGATGTTTGATTTTATGTGAAATGGGAACAAGGATAAGCACCAGTTTCACCTCTGTAGATGGGACATCTTGTCCATACCAAAGAATTGTGGTGGTTGGGGGTTTCGAAACCTCTCTTTATTTAATTCAACATTACTTGCTAACACTCTTTGGCGGGCTCTGACTCAAGATGGCTTATGGGACAAAATATTAATGGACAAGTATTTAGGTAATGCAATGGTAGTAAATTGGTTTAGAAGACATTCCCACGAGTAGCAAGCGGCTTCCAGCATCTGGAATAGCCTCACCAACAAATTGTATGTGATTCTCCATTGGCTGAGGTGGTTCCCTGGATCGGTCCATTTAATTTCCATAGGTAGGGACAGGATTATTGGGATGGATGATCGATCACTTCTATCAGAGCCATTGTTTTCCCATCTATAGGATAAACATTTAACAGTCCTAGCACAAGTAAGGGACCCCGCCAGCATGAAATCATATTCCGAAAATTGGTTAAGTAGTGATTCTTTGGGTCTTAATGGAGTTTATGCAACATAGTGGCAACTTTATTGCAAAGCACTATGGGGCACAAGCATCATGATCCAGAATACAGTGGACACCCTAGTGTGGGGATTCATCAGGCATTATATCAGTCAAGAATGTATATAAGGTGCTCACCAGTTCTCTAGACTGCCCGACTGAAAGTGGATGGCTGATAAATTTATGGAAATTGAATATATAATTAAAAATTAAACTTTCCTGTGATTGGCATCGAACCATAAAGTGTTGACTTGGGATTCGCTTCAGAAAAAAGGATGGGAGGGTCCGGGGGTTTTCCAGCTTTGTAAGTGTGACACAGAGGACATTGACCATTTACTCGTCCACTGTACTTTCACTAAGGTAGTGTGGTCTTGTTTATCCAAGCTCTATCATTTAAAAAGGAAGTGATATGGTATTACTATCTTAGAATGTTTTAACAATTGGTCAAAGGATAAAACAACCCCAACCGGCCTGGCAACTCTCGCTTGTTGGCACCTATGGAATGAGAGGAACAAGACCATTTTCGAAGAGCGATCCCCCTCACATCTCGCAGTGGCGCATAAAATATCTGGTTCTTTCTCTTGGTGGCCATCTTCACTCAAATTAATACCAAACATGGTGTGCACCATTACACAGATCGAAGGTTTGTCCTTGGCATGCTTTGATGGCGCAACCCTATCAAATGGCGAGTGTTGTGGAGCAGGTGGCATCATCAAAACACATGCGTCGAATGTTATTAAATGGTACATTAATTGTGGAGCTGGAACAAACACCAAGGCGGAGCTCATGGGATTGTGGACTACATTCACGATGGCAACTCTCTGGTCGATCCAAAAACTCCAAGTCATGGGGGATTCAAAGGTAATAATTGATTGGATAGATCTTAAGGGCAATCTCCATGTGGTGAAAATTGAAGGCTGGAAGTAGAAGACAGAGGAACTGGCTATTACTTTTCAAGACATAAGCTTCCAACATGTCTACAGGGACCACAATATAGAGGCCGACATACTATCCAAGAGGGCGCTCAAGGAACCAAAAGGAAGACTGTCCTTTTTTCAATGGTGCAATGGGACAGAAAGTCCTCATACTCACTTAAACATCTTTGAAGTTTGAGCTAAATAAAGAGCAATGTGATATGTTTCGGAGCATAGAAAATATAAGATCATATATCTGAGTTTTTTCCTACTACTATACCACTGTTCTTAGTTTTGTCTTTTTGGGACAATTTCACTGTCTATGTATCACGCTCAGACTTTAGACTTTTTTGTTATGGCTGATCCATTTTGTATCAACTTAGAATCGATAGTGCAATGGTAAATGAAATTATAACTTAATATAATTTTTAGATATTTTTAATTTGGAAAAAGTAAACATTATTGATAACAGGGAACCATTGAAGCATATGACGTCATGCATGTTGAAAAGAAGGATGCGTGGGATAAAGGTAAAGTGAAAAGCCCGATCCATTTCTTACGTAATGGACTACATTACCTTCACCGGACTAACCTACTACAAAGTCGCGTGTATTCCCTTCAAAAAGTGGATAGGATGATTATTTTTGCATACACTAATTTTTTAATATTATTATTTATGATAAAGCGAGTAGTAGGTTAACTAACCTACTCCGATAATTTTCCCTGTAAATATTTATTCTTACATGAATATGACTTACAACTATATTTTAAGTGATAAATATTTGATTTCCCCATCTCTCCTCGCGCGCATACTTTATGGGCAAGAAAGGCATGATACATGTTCTTAGATTTTTAAATCTATAAATGTTCGATTTGATTTATAGATTTTGGATTTAATATATCTATATGTATAAAGTAGATAAATTATTTTGTGAAGAGGTTTTTTTTTAATAAATAAAGAAATTATATATATCAATCTAGTGTTTGAATGTTATGTATATGTATGGATATTTTGTTAAATGCTCGATTTGATTTATAGATTTTGGATATAATATATCTATTTGTATAAAGTAGATAAATCATTTTATGTTTAAAGTAGATAAATTATTTTGTGAAGAGGTTTTTTTTTAATAAATAAATAGATTATATATATCAATCTAGTCTTTGAATGTACTACAACATATATGTATATGTAGGGATATTTTATTTAGGTGTATGTATTGTATACAAATATTTGTGATGTAAATTTATATGAATGATTATAATTCTAACAGGTTTAGTTGAATCTCAAAGCTAAGATTTTAACAAAAATGTAAATTGCTTATGCTTATTTCATATTTGAATTGGATTTGAATAAGAATAATTGGCTATGGTGCATATTTTACAATGATTGAAACTGACAATGTTTGAGGCTATGGATGATGAAGGAGACCGATTTGTTGGTTTGAAGGGCCCATGCCATCACGATCAATGTCCACCCTTTCATTTAATTAAAACATAAAGAATACACATAAGATGTAAGGTTAACACGAGAGTATTATTGTAAAACAAAAAAAATGATGTGTTAAAAAAAAAAAACTCTCATTCCCCTATGTACTAATGGCAGAAGTGTCCTCAGACACACTTTTATTAAATAGGAAAATAAATTACATATGAGAATTTGCAAGAGTTTACACCCGAACACTCTTGCAAATTCTCATATGTAAAACACTTCCTCATAATCAATGCCTTCCTGTTGCGCAAAACCTTTAGCCACAAGTCATGCTTTATACTTGTCAATTTCTCCATGTTGGTTGTATTTAATTCTGTAAACCCATTTGCATTCGATGGGTTTAACACTTGTAGGACAATCAACAAGTTTCCAAGTGTTGTTATCAATTACTGCTTGACACTCTTCAACCATAGCCTGTTTCCATTCTTTATGTTTTACTTCTTCTTTGTATGTGGAAGGTTCAGTAAAATCATTTGCTACCAAGGAAAAATTTCCATCACTGTAGTGTGATCCCCTTGTTCCTGTTTTATTCTGCTCATTAGGTCATACATCTTTCAAAAGTTGAACTTCCCATTTTGGTAGTTGATGTTCACTTGTTTGGGGATCTGAATTTCCATTATTGTAAATTGGATTAATGTAAACTAATGTTCGTTGATCAGTTGAAGATTCTGGAGGTCGAGAGTCATTGTCAGATGAACTACCGCTACTAGGAGAATCTGATGAACTGCTGGAAGATCCAGATGATGTTGTCGAAGTAAACGGACTGGATGTATCATCTTCAGAAGAAGGAAAATCAAGTTCATACCAATTATGTGAATTTGGTTGACTTTGCATTTTTCCTTTTCTTTGATTGCCTTTAGTTTTTGACTTTTGAAGAAGACTTTCTATTTCTTCAACACTCTTACTTTCAGTTTCATAAAAAACTATATCCTTGCTCACAATAAATTTTCCATTGGACAAAAGTCAGTACCTTTTCTTCTCATCAGAATACCCAATCATTGTGCATTTCAGGCTTCTTGAGTCAAGCTTAGTTCGTTTTTCTTTCGGAACTAAGGCATATCATACCGATCCAAAAACTCTAAGATGTTTAACACGAGGTTTGAAACCAAACCATGCTTCATAAGGTGTGATTCCATCCAAAGAAGCAGTTGGAGATCTGTTCCTTAAATAAATAGTTGCATGGATTGCTTCTGCCCAATATGTAGGACTTAACTTTTTAAAGGTTAACATGGATCTTTCCATTCCTAACAAGGTGTGATTCATTCTTTCTACGACTCCATTTTGATAAGGAGTGTAGAAATTTGTAAGATGTCTTGTTATCCCATTGTCTGTGCAATAAGTTTTGAATTAATTAGAAGTGAATTCCCCTCCATTATCTGTCCTGAGAGTGCCTATCTTTTCTTTAACTACATTTTCAACAAGTTGACTAAAAATATTAAACTTTTCAAATGCTTATGACTTTTGCTTCAAGAAGTAAACCCAAGTCATTCTACTGAAATCATCAATAAAGAGTAAAGAATATTTGAAACCACCGAAAGAAGTTTGTAGTGGTCCAAAAACATCATTGTGAACTAGTTGCAACTGCCTATTTGCACGCCATGAACTTGTTGGAAAACTCTCTCAACTTTGTTTTCCATAAATGCAAGCTGCACATTTTGTATTTTCCTTTTTGAAAGTTGGAAGTCCCTTAACCATCCCTTGTTTTTKMAATTGAGAGAGACTTTCAAAGTTGAGATATCCATATCTCACATGCCACAATCTTATGGGTGAAATACATGTACTTACTACTCCTGCAAAGTCAGAATGCCTTGGAATAACTGTCCCTTTCATCCTTRATAATTTTCCATCTTCATAACCTGTCATCACTATTTTCATATTCTGTTTGACTAAATTAATCTTAACTAAGCCATCTTCCATAATCACTTGATKTCATGCTTGTTGAATCGTGACTAAAGACAACAAATTATTTTTAAAGGTTGGTACATACCATACATTTGAAATCATTCTTTCTCCAATGTCAGGTAAATAAACTTTAAATACACCTTTTCCATAAGGAGTATGTTTGATATTATCTGCAAGAAAGACATAATTAAGATGGCATTCTTGAAAATTCCAAAAGAAGTCACGTCTGAAATTCATGTGTTGAGATTCTCCTGAATCTAAAATCCAAGCATCTTCATAATCACTTTGAAAATCAGTGGAAATAGGTAATGTTGAAGATGAGGTAAAGACATATTCTGAACCATMATCATCTYGATCATTTGCAAACTGTGTTGTGTTTTGATGAAACTTGGAAATTTTATCAATGGAAGTTCGACAATATTCTGCATAATGACCAACTTTGTTACATCTTCTACAAACAATTTGACTTAAATCTCTTCCTCTTCCTGAATTCTGTCCTCTGCCTTGACTGTTGCCTTGAAAATAGCCTCTGCCTTGACTATTTCCTCTTCCTTGAAAATACCCTCTGCCTTGACTCTTTCCTCTGCCTTGAAAATTGCTCATGTCTGTAAAATTGTTTTCTCTACTTTGGCTTCGACCAAGACCTTGTACAAAATGTCCTCTTCCTCTTCTTCTAGAACTGTCAGTTGAAGATTTACTTGTGTTGGCTTCTGTGAAAAAAAAAATCTTCCCCAACTTTCTTTTTCTTTCCAAAAGTTTTGTTGTGTTGAGATGACATTTCAMTTAGCTCATCAAACGTAATCTTGTCTAACTTTCCAGTGACTTGTAAAGTTTCCAAAAAATGTGTATAGGAAGAAGGCAATCCAACAATTAAAATTGTGGTCATGAATCTATCATCTACTGCTTGAAAACCAACATTTAGTATTTCCTACTTAATGTTCTTAAGTCTGGAAATATATTCATGTACATATCCTCCTTCAGTCAATTTCTGTTGGAACAAATTTAATTGAAGATCAACTTTCTTTGATTCAAGCTGAGTATCAAATAAATCCTTAAAAACTTTCAAAGCAGACCATTCATCAATAGTATTTTCAATGTGAACATACATCTCATCATTAATTGAAGATTTAATGAGTGCTAATGCTTTGGCATTTTTAACTTCCCATTTTTTTAATGTAGTTGCATCTGTAGGTTTATTTGGCTTAGTATCTTCATTACATATATCATGCCAAAGTTCATTATAAATGAGAGTGCTTTCAATGAGACGTTTCCATGTCTTGTATGATTTTGTGCCTTCAAGTTTATTGGAGTCAAAGAACAAATTAATTAACTTCAACATTGTAGTGTTGAATCTTCGCACCAAAAAGAATCAAGCAAAATATATCAAGATGAGCAACACATCACACGCATCACGGAAATAAATGATATATCGGGGCTTGTCCTTGACCCTCGTATAGTCGTTGAAACAAGAGAAAAATGACTAAGCTTTTCACTTGGCTCTAGTCAAATTCCAAGTAACTTTCAAAATTTTACTTTTTACAATGTTCTTGCAAATTTCACCCCCCCTCAAAGTAAAATTACTTTGAGTCACAAAAAAATTGTTACCCAGGAAAAACAAAATCACTGCATAAAGATCAAATTTTTCAATAACAAAACCGCAACATCGCTTTAAATGAACAAGACATATTCCATAGGCAAAATGTTGCCAAACTAAAAATCAAATTTGAAATCTAAGTTTCCCATTACCCTCATTTATAGATCAACAATGCTTCTTGTTCAATGAGAGAATACAATTGATTTTCCATTGCCACAATAATTAAATTTACAAAGAGGGAATGTTCTAATTTCAATTATAATCGTGAAACTATAAACACTACAACAACACACAAGAAAGAAGTAGGCTTGCCTTCGGTACTCTGTGCAGACTGATCTTCGTCAAACAATCTTCACCCATGATTTTCTTACTGTGGATAGATCTTTTTTGCTGCAATTAATTTTCTTGTGAAAGGTGTTAGCACTAAAAAAATGCAGCGGCATTTTTGAAAATGCCTAATCTTGTAAGGAAAATTTGACTAGCTTCCCTAGCTCCAAATCCAAATCTGATTGCACCATTGGAAATCTTGATCTGTAGATGTGTCGATTGACTATTGGAGCGATCTTGAAACAAACATTCCGCAGTTGAAAATTGATTTTTTCCCAAAGGCACTTTTTTTCTGAAAATTCTGACTTTTCGGTGGTTAACTCACCCGAGGGCTGTTCGGTCGCCAACTGAAATTATTATTGTCAAGAATTTGAATGAGTTTTTGCACAGTTCAGGGATTTTTGATATGAAAATATTCAGAACCTTTTCCAATGCATGCCAAATGAATTATTAGATCCAGTTCAATAGTTATTTTTTGATAAAGCATGGAAAAAGAGGTATTTCAAAGGCTTATGGACAAATTCATTTGAACTAAAAAGCAGGATATTTCACCACATCGACCAACTCGACTTGGTCTCTATGGGAGAATGATATTTTAGCCTTGGGAGGCTGTCTACACATCATCAACGGTCAACAGAGGAAAATCATGGATTGACCTCCTTTTGAGGAAACATCCCACATATTTTAGGATTTTGACTTGCTATTTTAAGTTGATTTGATCCATGTTTTAGGATCATAGAGCTGTTTTGTAATCATATAAATATCAGAAAAGAACATGAACCATGGGTTCGATTTTGAGTGATACTATCTTTATTATTGTAATCGCGGACTTATTCTTATTATACAGAAAATTACAAGCTTCTTTCAGTGGTGTTTGTCGGATCTTCTCTTCTTATCTCGATATCTTATGGGTGAGGTTCTTTGTTGATGCTCATTCAGTCTGCATGTGAGTGTCATCTCATTTGCTGATTGATTTAGTCGATGATCATAAGTTATTTCTTTGATTGTTAAATCCATTGTACTTGTTGGTATGAAGTATAGTCTGGTTCAATAGCCTTTTTTCCTCCTACATTCAATCAAACTTTGTATGACTGCATTACTAGAAAGCCTTGTGAGATTTTATATTCCTAGAAAGTCTTGAAAAACACAGTCCAGCCTTTGGATATTCATTTTGATCCACAAACCATTTCAACTATTAAAGAAAATATTTCCAAAAGAAATTAAGTTACCAAGCATCTCCGACTTACGGCCTAGGAGAGTTTCTTGGAGATAACAAATTGGCGTCGTTCTTGGGGAGAGGAGATCGAGCTCGGCTTCCACGGGAGCGACATAGATCGACTTTGATGATAGATGAAAACTTTGGACATCGGTAGTTGTAATCATCATCGGCGACTCCATGAAGGAATGACTTCGATGGTGACTCCATTTTTGGAAAATCACATTCAGGTTACTCCACTGGTATGACATGAACGGAATCTTAGCCAAGAGGTATGCGTTCTGTGATTTTTTCAAAGCATTGTTGGTTTCCCTAATCAAATTACCCTAATGAGATGAATGGGAGAGCGGTATTCCCATATTCGAGGTGAGGGAGTGGGAAGTGCCGGTGAACATTTCTTTGGATTTCCATGAATTCATTAATAGACTTGAAATTGTACATGAGGATGTTCAAATCCAAAATTTTGTTCAAAATGTTCTTTGAAGAGTTGCTCTTGGTAGTGTCGAGTCTTCAAAGTGCAAGATTTAAAGCTCTTTGTGATTTTCATCTTTTGCTTTTCATGCGTTTTGTGAAGATGGAGTTTCAATACGATTTTCTTTTCTCAGGTGTTGTCATGAACATTTGGTGACTAGGATTAGGATGTTCATGAAAGTATACTTTACATTGAAAATGTTTTCATCATGATCGGGGAAGATCCGATTAGCCCTTTTTGAAAACTTGAAAAATGATGATGAGATTGACAAACTAGAAAGTGAAACTGTTGAAATTAAAGAGGATCATGAGGGCAACCTACAATTTCAAGATTTACAGAGACCGAAAATTTGCAGCAGACATTAAGAGGGTGAAGAAGAGAAGAAATAATAAGATGTTGATTACATCCATGTTTCTTTGTCCCGAAGATATAGGCGGTTCACGGTTGACATGGAGATGATTGAAGCCATCGACAACGACATGTCAATCTTGATTGGAACAAGCGCTTAAAAAGGTATTCCTTGACGTTAATGAACCACAATAGCGACTATTTGGATTCCATGAGTAACATAAACCCAAGGATATTTTTGCCAAAAGAAGATTGTTTTTATCATCTATTTAAACCTCTTTTTTGCATGATATGGCTTCCATTGTTTTTCGGTTCAAGATCTAGCATGATGCTTGTAAATGGAGTTCTGACATGGCTTCATTGGAAGCATGATTTCCTTATTAAGAGAGGCAAGACAATTAGTTAGTGTAGAAATTTAGGTAGAGGAATAAGCTTGCCATGCAAACAGTTAGATCTTTTCAGTTTGATCTCATAAATAAGTGAAAGACTGGGTTGTTGTGTGCCTTTTGAAATTAGGTTTGGTTGGCATGGCATCAAATGGTGAGGATATGAACTTTCCTATTAATATCGAAATAGTTTTACATGATATCATTCCAAAGTTGGTTGAGGAAACAGGGGTATGCATTTGGATGACCCTATCTTGGATTTTGGCAGAGAAAAACTGTTTGTCTTGCACTCATGGAAAACCATATTCCGGGGATCCCTTTATAAGAGACTTTGGCAACATTTCCAGTTTTGATCTAAGAGAATCCATTTGTTGGAGTGCTTGGCATAGAACTTAAGGAGGAAGAACCAAACCTGTAAAAAGACTGGAATATCATCAAAACAACTAAAGGCTTCACCGGTATAAATGGTAAGGAAATTTTGAGTTCGAGTTTGGTTTGAAGTTACAACTTTGGTGTAAGTGATCAAATGGTTGTTCATTAGCTTCACAAAGAATGAGGAACTTTTAGTGATTAGCGTCTTCCAAACATCTTCAACTACCAAAAGCACAAAAACAGGCAGTTAATGAATTTGAGATCTGGTTATTAAAGCATACTTTATGAGATACTACTTTTCCTTGTTCAGATTAAAAAAGAAGAAGAGCATACAAGAACTGAAGCCTGTGTAGATATGGGATCATCTTTTGAATCATCTGAGCGTTATGGAAGGACCTTGTTTGAGGACAATGTAATTAAACTTTCAAACATGGAGGAGTGGAACCATACCAGGAAGCACAAAATACTCAGTGTTAGGTTACACCTTATTGTATTTATTTTAGAACCTTCTTCGATACGCAAAGTTTGATTGAAGCACTACTTTATTTACTTAATGGAACTGAGATAACATCTATTAATCGACCTCCTTTCACGAAGATTAATGGAAATAAATTTTGTTTTTTCTTGCATCCAAGATCTAGTTTTAATTGCCAGCTTCTATAAGGACAGTTAAAACTTTAAGAGGAGTAGTATGCATTTGCACAAAGGGATATTGGACAGTAAGGAAGCTGCTCGAGAGAGTTTACAGGATTCAAACAAGATTGTTCAAAATGATTCTACATTGTAGCAGAGGAGGTACGCTCAAAGCGAGAAGAAGGTTGAAGTTTACAAAGGGCGAGAACCCGTCAAACCATTAGAGTGTACTTTATTTTCCCACCGAAAAGTCCTCTTTGAAATGAAAAAGTATTGAAGTTGGAGAGAAGGGGTTGGGAAGAAACCTCTTTGCGACTTGCAGACTTGTATGGAAATGAAATAATGGCTATAATTACCGTTCAAAATCGTATGCACCATCTTCGAATGGATTGGTCATCACAGGAGTTATAGGATAGCAAGATTAAAGCACATACAAGCGTTGCTTTGCCACTATACTCTATATGGTTTGATGGTGTCTTGAGAGACATCTTCCCATAATCAACCTAATTTTGATAGACATAGCAGGGTGTGATATGGAGGAGGAAAAAGATGATGAGGTCATCACAATGAATGAAGGCGAGATGAAAATAGCCTTAGCACATGCAAAAAGACTTGCAGAAAGTGGAGTTGATTCTTCAGATATTGGCATCATTACACCTTATGCAGCATAGGTCAGCCTTTTGAAGATAATGAGAAGCGTGTTGAGTTACAGTTGTATGAATGTTTTGAATCAAATACAGAATTAAACGTAATGCTTCCAGGTGTATCTTCAATCCCATTTGTTAAAGTTTTGATCCCGTGATTTCCTCATGAAATGTGAGACGAGGAAGTTTCATATCCAGAATACATAGAATGGCTATGATTACCGTTCAATATCGCATGCACCAGCTTCGAATGGATTGGTCATCACAGGAGTTATAGGATAGCAAGATTAAAGCACATACAAGCGTTGCTGCCTATACTCTATATGGTTTTGATGGTGTGCAGAAGACATCTTCCACATAATCAACCCTAATTTTGATAGACATAGCAGGGTGTGATATGGAGGAGGAAAAATATGACGAGGACATCACAATGAATGAAGGCGAGATGACAGTAGCCTTATCACATGCAAAAATACTTGCAGAAAGTGGAGTTGATTCTTCAGATATTGGCATCATTACATCTTACGCAGCATAGGTCGGCCTTTCGAAGATAATGAGAAGCATGCTGAGTTACAGTTGTATGAATGCTGTGAATCAAATACAGAATTAAACGTAATGCTGCCAGGTGTATCTTCAATCCCATTTGTTAAAGTTTTGATCCCGTGATTTCCTCATGAAATCGCAGACAAAAGTTTCATATCCCGATACACATGGGATTTTGTTCCGCAAAATAAAAAAAATATCGCAACATTTGTCTCCAGATTGTTTTACAGGTGTACGTCTCCTCATCAATGGCTTAAATTTCGCTCAAACAAATTGGTGCCTCAAATTCCGATCACAACAACTACTATTGAAACAAATACCCTCATGTTTTGAACTCAAGTGTCGAACATATAGTTTGCTGAGTCAGTGCTATCATCTTGTTGGGACTATTCCTCCACAGAAGCAAACATTTAAAAAAAAAAGGGGGCTGGGAGTTAGCAAGCTCTGCTGGAGAAGGGGAGTCGGCAAAATTATGGTCCTGCAACTTCAGTCTACATCATGCAAAGGCTTTGACAACTGAAGGGGATTTTCAAGCTGCAATAAGTGCTTTAGAGTCTGGACAGCAGTGAAATGAAGTATCCTGAACTCGAGATGGTCTTTGTAACTTCGATATTGCACGTTCATCTTATGCAGTGGGAAGATGCAAGTGCTCTAGAGAGAGCTGTGAACAAATGTGATGCCATTTGGAATTCAATTCCTCAATATCAAAGACAATGTTGTTGTGATCTGCACCTTTATAATGAATTACTGCACACTTTTTATCTTCTACGAATATGTGATTACAAGGAGGTTTCAAACCATGTGAATATCTTAGATGCCGCCTGGCAAGATGACATACAGCGAATGGAATAAGTTCAGAAGTTGAGTGCAGAACTTAACAGAATAGAGAGCAGGTTATTGCAGCCTGGTCTACAGTAAAACAAAAAATCAGAATTGTCTGAGAAAAGAAAACAAATACAACATGAGATACGTAAGTTTGAAGAGCCAAAATTGGATCACAATGGACAAGTATCTGAGCCTTCTAGTTTTGGGAATCCCAAATCAATTTGGAAAGAAAAACTGGAATTAGGCCCCCCTTCCTCTTAATAAAGAGTGGTTACCAAAGAGTGCAGTATATATCTTGGTTGATCTGATGGAAGTTAAATGTGATCAACAAGGGAGCACGAAGAGCCTTCTATCAAGCTTGTTTTTGCCTAAAGGAAATCCTGGCTTGGAAGTCCTTGCTCAGACTGTAGAAGATTTTAGAGAGGTAACACATTTTTTAAGTTACAAGTTTTGGTGGCTTAGGCGAACATTTTAATTGTTCATTAGCCACCAAAAGGCAGAGGCCTTGAGCACCTTAAGCTATGCTATTCATCATGGATTGATGCCAGATTTTCCCAATTACAATTACCCTCTTCGGAAACTGCTTTGTATAGAAAATTCGGACTTTTCAGATTGCAGTTGAAGGAACAAGCAGTCCCAGCAGGTAGACAACTTGGATTAGAGGCCCTTTCTCAAATTGCCACTTCTATGGAAGGAGAGTTGCAATATTAAACCCATCAGGAGGAGATTACAGGTTTAGTCAGAGAGAAAGGAGCTTCATCTAAGAAGCCCTGAAGTTATTTACAAACATGTAGGTAATCAGAATTTTGATATTTTGATTTTTGAAATACTTCTGTTTTTCTGTGGTTTGGGCGATCCCTCCAGTGCTCATTAACCATTGAAAAGAAGTGCTTTCGGTGGATAAGGTGTTTAAATCCAAATACTGTTAACCACAGAAAGCTGTTTTAACTAGAATATTCAAAATTCTGCCCAGATTCGAGATATTCAAGTTGGAATGATGTAAAATCTTCTGGAATAGGATGATTATGAATTATCAAACCAAGTCTAAACACTATTCTTGAAAAAGAAAGTCAAAAAGAAGTTTTTTGACTATATTTGGTCATTTTTAAAAGGGAAAAATATCAGAGGATCTAAAAATGATTTGT
>SNQJ01S0179230.1:0-19564 GCA_010110895.2 Picea sitchensis | reverse complement strand
TTAAGAAAAGATTAAAGGTTTGCACCTCTAGAGATTTAATCCCTCTCAACACTTAAGATAGATCTATACTGGTTTTAGAGATCTTAGTTATTTTAAAAATAATAATGAATCATAAAAATAAATTATTGAGTCAGTTCTTTTTATTAATGAAAACCATTTATTAATTCATTTTGTAATATGTTCAGTTATTTTTTTTAATAAAAACCACTTATTAACTCATTTTATAATATAATTTAAGATATTAAACATTTACATAACTTTAACTTTAACTTGATGATGGAGTGGAGGGAGAGGAGCGTTGCTTTAGTGGAGGCCTAGGGTAGGTGGAAGCAGTCAGAATATTCACTAACACGCTTATCTTTTTTCCCTGTTATCAATGCCTAAGAGGTTAACACTGCATACAAGATGGTTGACATGGAAAATCTTCTGGATGTTGACTGGGAGGAAGAAGATGCTTTGTTGGCCAAAGAGGGTCTTTTCCAACCAGATGAAACATACATACATATGTACAATCTCTAGTGTGTAGAAGTGACTGGTGGTTTTCATGTGAAGTCTGGATCTGGCGTTGAATTGGGTGTAATATTCCAGATATAAAAAGTATGCAGAACAGAAATAAAATGCTAGAAATGGAAGATAAACAACAATATAACCATAACAACACCACATTAACACTGAAATGATATCAAAATAACACCAGAAAGAGAACTTTGATTCTGAGAGGGGGAAACCTCTAGTTGAGCAGAGCTCTATTACAATAATATCCAAGCTAGGGTTCTCATACCCTCGACTCCTATTTATACTAAATATGTCTATAAATAGAACCATCTAGAGGAAGATCCTTCTAGAAGCGGAAACTTCTATTAGATCTTCTTACATTCGACTTATTCTACTTTATTGCAAAGCCTTATTAATATTGACCTTTATTACATCGGAATACATTGTTCTACCTATGTGAGGGGTTAGGGACCTAACATGTTCTCCCCCTTCAAAACAACCTTGTCCTCAAGGCTTGAGATGTGGAAATTGCAGCAGAATGGTAGTTGGTTCCCAAGTGGCATCTGTTGGAGTTGTATCTTTCCATTGGACCAACACTTCCTTGATGGTTCTCTAACATAGGCGACACTCACGCTGGTCCAAAACTTCTTGTGGTTGTAGCCAAATGGCGCCTTCTTCGTCCAACTCGGGAAGGTTGGTTTGAGTTTGGCACTTAGTCCCAATCACCTTCTTTAAGCATGAAACATGAAAAAAAGGATGTAGCTTAGAATGATTGGGAAAAACTAATTGATAGGCCACCTATCCCACACGCTTGAGAACTGTATAAGGACCATAAAATTTGGGCACGAGCTTCTGACAATGGTCGGCCTTGAGGGAAGTTTGCTTGTAAGGTTGAAGTCGAAGAAACACCTGATCTCCTTCTGCAAAATGACGTTAAGAGCGACCTTGATATGCTTGTTGCTTCATGCAATTCTGGGCCATGACCAAATTCTCTTTGAGGGTATGGAGAATAGCCTCTCAAACTATAAGTGTTTGGCCAACCGCTTGGACCTTCGAGACACTTGGTAAATATGAGAGAACTGATGGTGGCTTTTGTCCATATACCACTTCAAAAGGAGTCATGCCGGTAGTTGTATGGTATGAATTGTTGTAGCACCATTCGGCTAGGGGTAACCATTGAGCCCACTGATTTTTCTTTTCTGATGCAAAACACTTCAAATATGTTTCCAAAAACTTGTTGACAACTTCAGTTTGACCACCTGTCTAGGGATGATAAGTTGTGTTGAGATGAAATTGGGTGCCTTGTAGCTTGAATAGTTCTTGCCAAAAATTGTTGGTGAAAGTTGGGTTGCGATGAAAAAAAATAGAATGCGGCATGCCATGAATCTTGAAGACCTGGTCCATGAAAAGTTGAGCCACTGTGGATGCTGTAAATGGGTGTTGAAGAGCACATAAATGAGCATACTTGGAAAGGAGATCAACTACCACCATGATGACTGTTGGCACTAGGCCAAAGTGGAAAGAAGGATGATAGTGGGAAATAAAGCATGAAGAAACTGAAGCAACAGCTAGAGGAAGAAAAACATGTATGCATGCAAGAAAGCGTGCACACGGAAAGCGACAGTTGGAGGAAGAACAACACGCGCGCATGGGAGGAAGACCTAACGTCGGTAGGGTTAGGGTTTTGGTAATACGATTGCAAATGGCTGAAGAGCCCAATATATATAAATATAGATATGCAGGTATCATATAGAGGTTCATTTTCTTTTGTGTTAGTTCAACTTTTGTAGTATTCCATCATAGTTATGTACGAGTTGATGAGTTATGTAATACTGTTACGAACCAATTTTTTAATTTGTGGAGCTAAGAACAGAGGAGAGAAGGGAGATCTGAGGATTATATCACAGGTTGTGGATCCTGGTGCGATCTAGTTCCCCTCATACAGATCATACCAGTTTGAGGAGAAATGTAAGTGTGTGGCGTTGGAGATGCAGAACTACCATAATAAAAGAGCCTAGAGCCAAATCTTTGTGGACGTATCCCAGGAGGGGGTGAACCACGGTAATATCTGTGTAATGTGATGAATGCATGTATATCTTTGTCTTCTTTCAACAGTTAGTTGTTATGATTAATGAATGAGTTAATACATTGTTATGAAATACGATTGTGTTGTTCGGGAAATAAACTGTGAAAGATAAATGCGCACCCGTGAGTAATAGTGGATTGAAATCACCATTCATAGTATATGGCTCTGAATAATAAACCCCTATCTCATACTCAATCCTAGGCTATAAACACTTGATTCTTACAACCACCCATTTAAAGCTATCTCGGGTGAGACTGCACAGTGCACTCTGTGTACTGTGTTGCCTTTTGGTTTACCAGGAGGGCCGATAGTTTTAGAGGCTTTGTTGGAAACCTGAAAGACATGAACCTTGGGTCAATAACTCAGATGGTAAAGGAAAGTGATAACAAACAAATGGTTCTATTGTCGTGTTAATAGGAACAAGAGAGGATTGATTTGATGAGATAGATTGAATGAGAAAAGAACGAGCAAAACAAGAAGAGAAAGGAGACATTAAAAGGGAATGTTGAGACCTTGGAACCCCATGAAAGCAGAAATTGAAGGATAGTTGAGAACCAAAGAGATAGAGTTTGCACAGAAAGACAATAGAAACCCTAGGATCACACCTCACAAATATCTGGATAAATACGTATTTACTGATTTACACGAAGTTTTTTTCTATGATTTTTTGCATCTACTACAAGAGTGGATACTAAGGTTGAAGGATAACCACGCGAAGAACTGGATTCGACATCTAGATTGGACTCTGGTATAGATTGAGCAGTTATAGCAGGTGAACTACAAATTCACCTGCGCAGTAGACTTTTGGCTTGACAGTATTGTGGAATGTTTCATCACAGAATTTGTAGTTGACACAGCGAATTCATACAACGCAGTAGAGAAAGAATTTCTATGTGGACCTCGAGGAAGGTACATTCAATCCTTGTATACTTTTATTAAGATACTTCTATACAACAAAGGTGTAATGACAATGGAATCAAACAACTAAACTTCCCTGCGTGCATGGGGGAAGGGGGGGAACACTGACAGAGAGAGGATAAATGGAAGGAGGTAAGAATAAAGGAAAGAAGCAGGAGGAACCCTTGGACCCGATCATGATGGATGACGACCAGCTCAAGTGGATATTGGTGTCGTCGGGAATGACGAGTAGAGGAGTACCCTACCAATATAAGGTGAATACCAAGAAGAGAGTCGTAGTCGCGAGGGAAGGCTTGGAGAGCGATGAGGAAGAGGTAGAGGATCTTCAGGCTGTGGAGAAGATTAAGGAAATCCTACGCGCAACATATGAGAGGAAGACAAGAGGCCTAAGAATGGGAGGAGAAGGCAGACATCCTATCCATATTAATGTCAGTGTGGAACCCATAAACCCATGTGCGACTAATACACCAAAGAGAACACCACCGTTTAGACAACTGAAGTTCGGAGGAACTCCGACAGCAAGAAGTACATATATGCAAGGAGAAAAACCTAGATGAGCTAGTTCAGGCAACACTTGCCAAGTATCTACACCGTGGGGAGGAGGTAGTAGTTCAGTATTCAAAATGACAGGACACGATCCCACTGAGGAGGTAGTAGTTCAAGATTCAGAATGGCAGGACACGATACCACCATCAAGTTACCAACATTTTGGGGAGAGGCAAATGTATCACCGGTAGCCACTTGTTCATTTAAGGAAAGATTGGAAACAACCTCATCAAAATCAATCGATGAAGATACCAAACCGCTTGTTAGATTACGCTAAGAGACCGCACCAGGACCCGGCAATACGAGTCTAGATTACAAACAAAGTGCTCCCGGATGACAAGGACACTGGATGAAATTAAGAAGCTACTTCACCAATGAGTTCCGTACGAGCCTTCGAGGATCACATACTGAACCAGATGATCTAGATAAGACGTAAACCAGAGTCCTCAGATGAGATTGGACCGTAGATTCAAGTGACTGAATGGAAAACTAAAATACCTTATGACCGAGATGCAACATCAACACCGGCTTGTCAACTCACTACTCCCACACTTAAAATATCCCCACGCATAAATTGTTTCGACGAGGTAGAGGCTCTCAGAGGGAAGCCTCATAATCGAAGAGAACCAAGACCAGCGACAGAATCCTATCGAAGAACTGAAGGAGATTTTGAAGAATTTAACGTTTCAGTTGAACCATAATAAGAACAAGAACAAACGAGAAGTCATTTGGTGAACCACATGTAGGGAATGGCGACACTACAAGAATGAATGTCTAACATTCACACAAAGATATGGAAAAGTATGCCAAATACGCCACCAAAGGGGAGGATTATAGCGAATATGTAAGAAACTGTGTCAATGACTCCCTCTTATCACAAAGACGATGATGTATAAATACCTGCATCGTTTCCAAAGAATTCATATTGCACCTTTTGTAAGTCAGGGCAATATGATGACAAAGATTGGTAATCCATGGAGCTAATGTCAAGAGAGCATCGATGGCTATATGGTGGCTGATAAAATGATGATCAAGCAACGCCTAATAGCTCAATTCAAGCCTCAGCCTTCCATACAACATCAAGTGCTGGAGCGCAAGAGAGTACAATATTGCGCAACAAATCCCTACAATAACGCAACCTAGCAGCAGATAACCTGACATAGCCCCAAAAGACAATACCGCTGTAGGGTACAATAAGGAACCACAAAGATAATGTGGCCGAGAGGTGAATCAACAAGTTACCGAGGAGGTGGACGAGCCGAGGAGGTTTCTAGGATGTAGAGGGACCCAGCCACATGTCACGACAAGAACTGTGACATTATTCACTCTGAATGTCCACTTTCGCTTAGCAACTTGTATGTACTTCCTCATGCATCTGGCTAAATGATACGAGGGAACAATCGGGACAATTACCAGTAAAGATTCAGAAAGAGGAACTAGAACAACTGCATCGTTCACTAGGATTTCAGCCGGCAAGGGATGATGGATGAAACATCAATATAGTCACTCGTGGAGGAACGTAAAATAGAAAATGACGCAGCTCGACAAGAACCAACACAACACCAACGGGTGAATAAGAATATTGAACCAAAAAAAAAAAAAAAATAAAAGGAAAAAAAAATGAGAACTTTAAAGAATCCCTACAAGAATTCCTCGTGATGAGGCCATAGCCAATCGCGACAACAAAGCAAGGAAGCCCTTATCATGAGATGCCACCCCAATCGATCATACCAACATAATGTAACCCAAGGGAAAAGTTAGTACATTCAAATGCTTTTTGCAATCATGTGTGAAAAGCATTAAATGATCCTTCATCCGTGAAAATATTGCAAAACATACTAGAGAAATGCAGCAGCGAGATAGAACAAAAGAAAGCTAGAACCAAAAACTGTGAACCACCTACACACAAGAAGAAGAACAAGCAGGGAATTTCAATTGAATGCTACTGGGGATTTCAACATGGAGACATCATACTAGATCTAGGATCCTAAGTGAATGTAATACCAAAGAATAAATGGAAATGTATGGAGAGCCAACACCTGGATACTCAAATGTCCAATTGAAACTAGTAAACCAAAGATAGAATCCTACCAATAGGTAGACCGAAGGAGGTGACAATAGATATTGATGGAGGGTGCACTAAAGAAGACTTCGAATATATTGAAATAGTAGACAACACAACACCTTACCCCACATTGCTTGGCCTAGATTGGGCATTTGAAAACCGTGCCATAATCAATTTGAAAACCAAAAAAATGATATTTGAGTCCAGAGAATACAAGGTCATAACACCACTAGATCCATCAAAACGGGAGAGGTTCATAGAACCCACTCTCCCCGATTCTAGAGGGAGATCATCCAGTTGTACATAACAACTGGGATGAGGATTACATAAACCCAACCGTAGATGGGATAATCATTTGGTGGAGCATTACTACGTACAAATCGCATCAAACAATATTGAAAACTCAAGATAGGGTACACAAAGTAATCCATGAGAATATGTAAGGATAGGATCTATTTAAGATGGTAGTGCTAGAAATCGAGAACCAACACCCGCCTAATGTACCAAATGATTTGGAAACAAATTTTGATAATAATAAGGAAGCATGAAGCATTAGAAACCAAAGGCTGATTGTTAGCATTTGATTTAGCACTCAAGGCCACACACGCAAAATGGTGGGCTTACATAAAGAGACCATCATAGACTAATATCAATGTGTTTAATACCGCATATAAGGTTCAAATTTCGTAATCGTGAATACAATTCAAACAATAGAAATACAAAGGACAAGAGGCACCAACACTTAGCGAAGTGGAAAAATGCTGAAAAATGACACCACCGAGGAATGGCCCTTCCACTTCATACATACTCTTTAGAGGGCATACCCATTTAAACCGGCATATAGACCATGAACTACAAGAAAGGAACTACAACATGGAGGAAAATTCAACAAAACTTCACAATCACTTCCTCATTCAAGCATGAGAACCCCAACATAGATGCAACCCTCAAACAAATCGTAGGAATAATATTCATCAAAGAACTAGAAATAGAATTTACCGGTTAAATACCAAAGTGGAATAAATAGACGCATTAAGCGAACCATTAATTACAAGTTACCATGTACGTGAAGAAGTACTAGGATGAAGATAATCAACACTTACATTCGTGATCGGGTTGTGCTGAAGGTGAAAGAGATTTGGAAGGACCGCCCATAGAATCAGAAGTCATATTCATACCAATCAAGGTAAAGAAAGTTAACACAGTTGAGTATCCCAAAATGGACAACATTGGATATTACTAGGATGAGGAAACAAAGAGAAAGAATCACAAAATTTTTGCGTGAATATAGAGACCTTTTTCCCACAACATTTACAGATGAAGGGTATAGCCAGAGAATTAGAGAGATCAAGATACCACTCAGACCTAAAGAGAGACTTATTAGACAATCTAATTCCTACGTATCGAACCCTTAATGTATAAACAGAAAGTTAAAGATGAGCTTGATGGTAGTAGAGGACAATAAACAAGGAAGAGGGATCGATGGCGTCCACTTGAGGAAGTTGAACGATGCATTGCTACACTCCACCCATTCCCTGCCAATCACATATGAAGTAAGTTAGATAATGGGGGACATGAAGCTTTAATTATTCACTCCATTGACTCCTCAGCCACCATCTGGATTAAGATAGTTACCGTGATATCACACAATGCTAACTACGCCTTGGCGCCTAACGGGGATGTTATCAAGATACAGTCATGGAATTCTAGGACCGAGGAATGCACCCTCAATATTCTCCAAAGTGGTCATCGTTTACCGCCTTTAAGGAATTCATCCATCAACTTCAAAGCATAACCGGATGACTAGACAGCTTTATAGTCCATTGAAAACCATGTGGAATTTTACGACCGATGCCAGAGAGATGTAGACAATGCCGATAATAATGAAACATCAAGAAATTTATTATTTGGAATCAATCGCTTTGGATACTCATTGTACTTCATATAGCACGCGCCTTGCTAGTGGATCCCTCGAATAAAGATTGCAACATTGTTAACTTTACCAAAATATTCAAAACAACTGCCTAAGAAAACAAGAGGGCAATACGTGTGATACCACGAGAAATTCATCAAAGGATATGTGCAAATCACAACACAATTCAAATGGAAAAGTTGTTAAGGAAGGACACAAATTCTATCAATGAATGACTACATCAACACCAACCGATACCAAGGAAAAGATGGTTAACGACCAATACTAGTATTTCCGCATCGAAAGACATTCCATGTGCATGGTGATTTAATCGCTAAATAGATCCGAGCCGTCCAGCACAACCGTGAGCAGATAATTTGGATCAATCTGACATGCTCACAAGCAATAGAAAGTTATCCAATCCTAACAATTATAACATCTATCGTAAAGAGATCTATTTAGCCATATGAACTTCAGAAGTTCATGCACTATCTGCTGGGAAAACACTTTAAGATGTTCATAGACCATTATTCCCTCAAATATGTAGTCAACAAGACAATGTTTTGGGGGGAGGATTTGTAGATTGTTGTTGTTATTTAAAGAATTTTATTTTGACGTAATAGTTAAACCAGAAAATTGAATGCAGGACCTTCCCACTTGTCCAGGGTCACAAATTGAGAAGAAGAACCTACGTAATTCTAGGAAAAACATTCCTCCAGACAGTAATGCATTCTCTTTAAAGATTGTTGATGAATACTCATGTGATATCATTCAAGACTTGACTACGGTGTGTATTTGGCATCATAAGAATATACCACTCATAAAAGAAGAACTGTAGTCCGCACTACCGACTCATCAACCGACAGGACATATATAAAATGGGTGCGCATAACATCTCTTGCTAAGGTACATGTTACAAGCATGAACCTAATCAAGAATTTTAGTAGAAGTCACAGGAAATGGAAGGAGGTCATTATGTGAAAATATACTGCGGAGAAGGTATTACGCTTAAGATTATGGTGGCTAACGATTCACAAAGACTCAAAGAAGTACTGTCAAACATGCGATGTATGTCAAAGGGTACGTAAACCCAACAAAGGGACGACGCTACTAATGCACTATAAGTAACATTGCTGTGAATTTGACGACAAATGGAAATAGAATTTGTGGGACTAATTAACCCACCACCAAAAGGATGCGGAAAGATACATTATCATTGCAACATAATACCAAAAAATATGGGAAGAAGTCGCACTAAGAAAAGATCGCAACGCGACAGTAAGGCACCGCATCAATTTCATTTTGAACAAGTAATCATCAGGATTTAATTCCCAAATGCTTTTATGAGTTTACCAAGGCAATACACTTCATAAACAACAATTCATTTTCAGGCGATGACTGGAAGAGTTTGAAGTCTATAACCAAAGAGAATAATCAGATCATCCATTGTGCGAATGGTACGGGCCGAAGATTTCAAATAAAATTAAGTGGAGAACGATCATTAAAGATCCGTAACGCATCGTAGACGATTAACCCTCAAAGTACCAATAGTATTATGGGCGTATAGGAAAACATGAAAAAAGATGACAGGGTACACACCATTCAAAATAGTCTACAGCCAAGAAGAAGTAGTGCCATTAAAATTTTTAGTACCTACATCGCAGAAGCAGCTACCGCCAATAAAACGATTTAACGGAAAAGCAAAGACAGAGAGACTAGATCAAGCATTGTCAATGGAAGAAGTCCTAATCTTGGCGGTGATTCCATCAACAAGTGAAGAAGGATAGAGACAAAGCTTGGCATGATCAACACATCAAGAAGAAAAATGTTTAAGGAAGGAGATCTAGTATTGATCTATGATAGAAAATCGTTTCAGCACCCGGGGAAGTTTAGAATGCATTGTTAGACCATAAGGAGGTAAAAATATATCACAAATGGAGGAGATATACAATTAATATATTCAGAAAGCTTAGACCTCGGAGAAATGATCAACGAGAGCCGACCGGTTGTACAAGGACAATTCTCACCCAATCGTAGTAAAAAAAAAAAAAAATGACAAAAAAATAAATAAAAAGAGAACAAAAAGGAAAAAATATTAAAACCGAAAGCGCTATTACGATAGAGATAGAAAGGCCACATGATGTTCAAAACACAACTTGTGCTGCACCACAACGTTACATATAAAGGGAAAATAAGTGGGAAAACCTAAAAGTCGGAAAAAGTAGGACGATAGGACAACACTAAGAGGAATTAAAGCATGGCAAGGACCGATGGAACATCACATTAAACACCAATGAGAGACTAATAAAGAAAGAATAATGGCAAGTATTGCACTTCCACGTATTTACTGAACCCACACTATGATGCATTATTAATCGTATGATGGAGGAAGCGTCCTCGAAAAGTTTCATGACAAGTCCATACAACATGCAAGCACGAGAGAAACTAGTCTATTCATGAAAGGAGCACAAAGAGCGAGTAATAGTAGCCGAAACGAATGTAAAAGACCACAAAGCTCATTGGTTATTTTGAACTCGTGAACGCTCGACAATACCAATTATGGCAATCCACCGGTTAGTAGAAGTGTGCTAAACATATAGACCGACTCAGTTTCAAATCCAGGGTCACAAGGATCACTGAAGAAAATGAACAACAATAGCCAAAGATCGTCGACATCGACGAGATCCCATCTCCAAAGATTCCGCCGGTGAAATCTACACTGATTATGGAAGAAATTCAGCAGCCACAATTAGAGGCCATGAAAGTGGATACAACCAAAGAACGCATTGTGCGCCCATAACGCAGAAAGCGTAGTCCAACATGAAGAAGCAAACTAAAAATCACCGGCAAATTCTTAGAAGTTAACAACGCATTACAAAAATCTGAAGAAGCAATGCAACTAAACGAAGTCGCGAAATGACCATCTCGTCAACCGGCTGAGGAGACCGCTTACAAATGCCTTGGCTTGGCTTAATGGATGATGGGGAACAAATGGAAGTCACTGAACTTCGAACCAACACCATAGCAAACAAGACAAAGTTCGACAATCGAAGCCCACCCTAAGAAAACCCTCAGAAGCAAAAAAACCGCTCTACCCACACATACCCGCCACCGGAGTACGTAGAATCATAACCATTACGCCGAGAAGCCCAAATATTCGACCATGACATCGCATCTAAACCAAGTTCCCCGGAATCCGGCGCAGTCTCTTTATGCGCACTATTGATGTAACCTAACTCGGCGAACGATCAACTAGCCAACAACTAATGGGCAACCTGGCCGACAGAAAAGAATCTTAGGTCGGTCAAGCTACCCCATTTTGGTAGAGGCTAGTACACGACAACATGCCAAGGATTTTTAGCGCTCACATATGGAGGGGATATATGGCTTGAAAAATCCATCCCCATAACCATTGAGCTTATTGTGTAAATAATAGGATTACCAATCTTGGGTATGGATCCCGCGGTGATTCTAGACGACAAATCCAAAGAGAAAGCATTGGCAAAAGAAATAAAATAAATATGGAACCTCTAGGGGAATGAGGGGCATCATGATTAAATGAATCAACAACGCAGCTACATAATTGGGTGCAAATATCTTATCCTGCAAACTACTAAAAAAATGCCACAAAGATGAAGTACCAACATGAGTCATCGCAGTTGTAGCTCAGTGCATCGAGGGCACATTAGTTAGTTGGGCACCGTATCTGTTGAACTTGTTTCAAGAGGACTGTAAGGATGTGCAAGACCTAGGCACAAACTTCCATTAATCATGGTTGATCACCCTAATAGCCTTCATGGAATGTTGAACTAGGGTATGCGAATTTTGGCAATAGACCACAACTGGGAGCTGAGATACCGCTTACTTCGGTGATCTAGGCCGCAGGCTAGGGTGAAGCTAAGAGGGAGAATGAATCATATTTGAAGCATAACATGGACATACTGTGAAAGTATCAACATCATGGAGAATAACACTGATATTGTCGCGGCGAGCATGCGGACATCGCCAACTTCTGATCCACATGCCAAACAATGTGGATACAAACTAGATCCAAATAAACAAGCTATTACAGATGCTTAACGGTGATCACGAGGGTGATACCAACATGGTCATCAACGCATCGGTAATGATGAATGGAGATCCCGTTCCATTACCCTCGAGAAGTACTAGAAACACAGCGTATGAGAAGTAGAACAAAGTAAACGCTAACTGGAAACTCAAGCGCCTGTCCAAGAACGGGCCAAGGAAATATGATTTAGGTAGAAGAATGGTCAAACAAGATGAAACCCATAAGGGCCGTGAAGAGACCAATAATACCGACCAACTGGACAAATGAAACAAGTTAAGGGAGCAAAAGACCACCCAAACTCCAACACACGTGAATCGGGAAATAAGACCAACCATGCAGGCGAGGCGCCAAGAAATCAAAGACGAACGAAAGCATCGCCGAACCATAATGCATCATAGAGGATGATGGGGAAATGATCGCCATAATGGTCCAATATTTTCTAGCATATGACTTCGATCATGCAACACATCACGGGGATAAAATGAAAAAAGAGATGGTAGAAATGGATAGTTCCTAAGAAATTCGTGGAAATCTCGTGCAGCAAGTATGTTCTGTGAGGCATACAGAGCCATCGAAAAATGTAATCAAATAAAGAGTGGAGGGTAAGAATCTGGGACCACCACCCATGCCACACCTAAAACACAAATAACAACAATTTACATCAAACCTAGCATTTTGTGCATGGATGAAATCATGAGGCAAACACCTAAAGGATTTAGACCACATCCAATTGCTATCCATAAGACGGATGCCATCAAGGGCACTACAATAAATTGTAAGTTAGCGTCGACCACGAGGTACATTATTGTGCACATAATAACTTAGTCAAGATACAACAAGAAACAAAAGAAGCCGAGGCACCGAAAAAGTTTGCAGGAGCGGCCAAGCTTGAAACTCGGGAGGAAAAAGAACATAGGAATGAACTATAATTAAGAGTGGGAGGAATCTTTGAGAAAATCCCAAGAACCGCGCAAGGAAATGAACTCCAAGCAGCGTAAAAGATCAAACGTGCGGTGAAATTGATCAGTATCAGAAGGATATAGAGAATCTCTGGGAACATCTCACACCAGCCACTCCACCAAAAGTGAAGGAACAAAGGAAGGTGAAGCAACAACGCGAAATGCTAGTGGAGATAGAACAACATTACATCAACTGAATTATTGTTCGGATAGCACAACTTTGGACAAGGTTGGAGGAGGATCCATAGGTCCAATGTTGGTACAAGGAAGAGGAAAGGGATCAATATAGTGATCCAAGAACTCAAACAGAGGCGAAATACCATACCAATCCTAGAATGAGTCAAAGGGACACAAGAGATGAAGAAGATGAAGGTAGAACTTATCACTATGAAAACATAGAAACAAGAACGCCGTGCTCAAATAGATCCATTAAAGGAACGAGTAGCAGAAGTACTCACAAAGGAAGAATCATATAGAGCATATATGGTGCAGAGCCAGGCAGAATGGGCAGGACTACTGAGCAACGAAGTGGCAGTTCAGGTAGTGGACACCATCAAGGAAAAGACCGCGCAGGCACTAATAAAAGCAACATTGCTTAAGGAAAAGTTCCAGACGACCGCGAGATCGATGAAGCTCAGAAGGATTAGGTGATTCAAGACGAGTCACATGTCATTTTAGCCTATTGGCACCAGCCGGCGTGGAAAGAAGGGATGATCGGGAAACAAAGCATGCACTAAAGTAATAGCTGGATGAAGAACAACACCACAAGATGCAAGAAAGCGGGCACAAGGAAAGTGACAGTTGGAGGAAGAACATCACGTGCATGAGAGGAAGACCTATGTCATTAGGGTTTAGGGTTTTGTTAATAATGATTTTAAATGGATAAAGAGCCTGATATATATAAATATATATATATACACATGTATCATATAGAGGTTTGTTCGCTTTTGTGTTAGTTCAACTTTTGTAGTATTCCATCATAGTTATGTACGAGTTGATGCATTATGCAATACTGTTATGTACAATTTTTGTAAGTTGTTGAGCTAAGAATGGAGGAGAGAAGGAATATCTGAGAATTAGATCTAAGATGTGGAGCTTTGGTGGGCGATCTATTTGCCTCATACGTATCTTACCGCTTGAGGAGAATTGTGTTTATGGTTGGAGATGCGTAGAACTACCATAATAAAGGAGCCTAGAGACAAATCTTTGTGGATGCAGTCCCAAGAGGGGTGAAACACGCACATCTATAAATGTGATGAATGCATGTATATATTTGTATTCTTTTAGCATTTAATTGTTATTCTTATTGAATGAGTTAATACATTGTTATGAAATATGATTGTATTGTTCGGGAAATAAACCGCGGAAAGATAAATGTGCACCTGTGAGTAATAGTGGATTGAAATCACCATTCATAGTATATGGATTTGAATAATAAACCCCTATCTCGTAAATCATAGGTCAGAAAACACTTTAGTCTTACAACCACCCATTTAATTCTATCTCGGGTGAGACAGCATAAAGGTATCTCCTCGTAATCGTGTTGCCTTTTGGTTTACTATGAGGGCCAATAGTTTTAGAGGATTTGTTGGAAACCCCGGAAGACATGAAACCCCGGGTCATCAAATAAGACTTAAAGGAAAGTAATAAGCAAATAATGATTGTTTTATTTCCCGATTTGGGTAAGCCCCTAATAAAATCCATAGAGATATCCCTCCAACAGTGTGTGGAATCGGAAGGTGGGTTGGGGAAAATAAGACATTTGGCTTTCTCCCTTTGTTGCATTGACACACATCACATCTGCCACAAAACTATGAAATGCATTGCCTACACCATCCCGTAAAAGAAACGCTTGACCCTAATTGTTGTGGTTTTGGGTAAAAAATCGAGTGCCCGGGCCAGGGTGTAGCATGAAGTTTAGAAAGCACCGTGGATTTAAGTTTCTGACTGCCACTTTAAATACAAACGGCCTTTACAGAGTCCCATCATCGTGGAGCCAAGATTACCCTCGGGAAATTGGAGAATTGGATTTCACCCTTGTTGTATCGATGCTTAACTTTGATCATGTAGCCATTCCCTCGTGAATGGCTTGGAGTCAAATTGCAGGCTAATGAAGGGGAGAGAGAAAAAGGAGCCTTCATCTTCATATTTTGAGAAAGTGCATCCACAAACACATTGTCTTTTCCTTCTTTGTAAATGATCTCATAATCATATCCCGCGAGTTTAGTCACCCATTTTTGTTTCTATGGGGAGGAAATGTTGGTTCCCGAAAACATTGAGGCTTTGATGATCTATCTATTCCCAGTGCCCCAATAGATAAGGGCAATCTACAAATCAACAACATGCATTTTAGCCAACATTTTTCATAGATTGGTTTTGCCCAAATTCTTTGTTCAAAACAATTTTTGGTCGGTAACGCCAAAGGCCCCGGCCCTTGCATACAAGGACGACGCCAATACCTTTCCCTCAAGCATCACACTCTAGGACAAAGGTCTTTGTGAAATCGTGAAGGGCTGGGGACTGAGTGGTGCACATGCCCATATTCAAGGTTTGGTATCAATCAATCAGCTTGTCGGATTCCAAGTGAAAGCAACTTTTTAAGGGAGTGCAAATGAGGTGCCACAATCTTTCCATAATTTTAACAAACTTGTATAATAACCCGTTAAGCCCATAAATCATCGCAAGATTTTGAGAGTCTTTTGCGATGTCTTCCATAGCTTCAATCTTTTAGGATCCACTCTGACGCCATTCTTGCTAACAAGATGACCTAAGTACTCAATTTCTGAGGCACCAAAGAACATTTAGATTGTTTTAGAAAAATTTGGTGTCAGGAGAGTAGATGGAGAATGTGGTCCACATGAGCAAGATGGTTTATCTAGGTTTTTCCGCAGCATATCACAAAAACTAAGACAAATGACGGAGAAAAGGGAGAAAGACATGATTCATGAGGGATTGGAAGCGTGGAGGGGGGAATTACACAAGCCAAAGGGCATTACCAAAAACTCATATGGGTCTCTATGAGTTCTAAAGGCCTTAGGAATTGTCCGCCTCTTTCATACCTGATCTCTGTAGCTAAACGAAGATCAAGTTTAGTAAATAACCTGCGGCGCTCTAACTCAATTCATCCAAGAGGTCACCAATGACAAGAATGGGAGAAATTTGTTCTAATGGTGAGTTTGTTGAGGGCTTAGAAGTTAGGACACATAAAGCATTAACCTTATTTCTTCGTGACCATGACCATAGGAGAAGAGTAGGGGTCCATACTAGGGCGGATAATGCATGCATTAAGCAGTGCTTGAACCATTTTATCAATTTCATTTTTTGGTGGGTGACGGTAGGGACAAATATTGGGAGGAAGGCTTCCTAGTATATGGGAATGGAATGATCATGAACAATCCATAGAAGAAGGGTCCCTGGGAGTGGAAAAATACCAACCGATGTTTAGAGAGGGATGCTGATTGAGATCCTATGCACAAAAGGGTGTCTCAGCCTGCCCTGCATGGTATGGAGTTGGGAAATAATGCCAAAAATGACCTTTTGAGCATATTTTCCATGCAGTGGGAACTAATGACCGTGAACTGGTCGGCGATGCTCAGAATCCTATATTTGTGTCCCTCCTGCTCCAATTGCATGGTTAATTCCCTCTTTGAAATCCATGAGAATGGGGACCCAAAGTCCTTATCTAGTATGCACCTAACACAATGTCACAACCGCCCATGTCGATAGCAAACATATTAAGAGATTTCGTGGTAGTCAAATTTCAATTTGAGACATTACATTTTCACAACGCCTCCACATTTCATGGAGTCAGCCATGGGTAATCATGATTTGGAAATTATTGACCGCATGGACATATGTTATTTCAAAAATGACAACGAATGTTCATGCGGGTGCCTCCACCATCAACAAAGAATGATGACCCTCCCATGCTTGATGCAACCGATTAGCTTGAGGGCTTGGGGGGCAGAGAATCCAGTGAGTGCATGCAAGTAAATGAGTGGTTAAACTTCAGGTGGTTCAACAGGCTCCTGGGTGGCATTGGCAAGTGAGGTTTCTTCAACAAGGGGAACTATCAAATATTATTTAGGAACATCTTTGGAAATGTCCTTAAATAGTTTTTGTTCCTTACACCTGTGGCCCAGAAAATATTTCCTTCATCACACCATAACAAAGCAAATTCTTGAGCTGGCATCAAACTATTCTTAGCCTCGGTCAATTTTGATCTCTTTAGTGAGCAGAGGAGTAGGGATTTATTGGGTTTAGTGCAAGGAATAAAGGAGGGTTTTAGTTTTGAGAGGATACAACCTCAGGATTCTTTTTAGCTCTTTAGTAGCCTCCACCCAACTCCCAGGTCAAGCCATGAGGACATAGGCACAAATATCATTCCTTGAGGCCACTAATAAAAACATTCTCAGAAAAGGCACTGCATTACGCCCTCCGGTCCGAAAACTAAAAGGCCAAAAGAAGCTATAAATTATTCCATTATTATGTATTATTTCACCTTTGTCAAACGACCTAAATGGTTTGTGTCAAATCATTCATAAAGATATCCCACAAAGTGTGTCCAAGCAATATACCCCTTGATCTGGAAGTTTTTTCCATTTCCACCATTGCCAACGTTTTTGATCTAGATGGAGAACAACATAATGGAGTTTGGCCAGCCATCAGTAATGACAAGCAAAGAGAAATAATGTTCCATTTAATACCTACTAGTGGATCCGAGCCATCAAATTTGGTCACATCTACCCGCGGAAGGTGAAGGTCAAGGCCGAAAAGCGGATAGATGAAAGTGATGGCGCTCGAAGTGATGGTGCTGAAAATTATGGGAATGAGAGGGAAGTTTCGCCTTTGGTATGGAGGTGGGTCGTGATAAAGGGTTATCCTAGGATATGTAGTTTGGTGCGCATCATCAAAATGCCGTATCTGTTGGTAGTCATGTCTTGTTTGAGTTCCTCATTTGAGGCGGCTATGAGGATTACATGGTGGTATTGATGGTGGCAACATTGGCATCTGCTATTTTAATTCTTGTTGGGTCTCTATTAAATTAGATTGTATTGAAGCAAGATTCCAAGTTCATCGGTAAGGGCTATGATGATTTGTGGAACCTAAAGGGGTGGTCAAATATTTTGCCAAAACATATGTATGAATGTGATAAGGAGAAGAGATAAATCCAATGGAATAGGTCTCTAAATAAATGGTGCAAAAATTTTCTAGACTTTTTTTTTTTTCACCTGCGGAGTTATTCTCCGATTTGAAGAATACTGCAAGGATGAAATGCCCAAATGCTTAACCAGAAGAAATGTGTAGTGATTTGAAAACCGAACACGCTTGTGCAACAATAATAGACGTTTGTTTTAATTTTTTGTTTCGTTCCTGGGTTAGGTATTCAAGGGTTCTAATAAGGGTTTTCCCTATGCTATAGCCTCTGATATAACAAGTGGTCAAAATAGTAGTACTCGTAATCTAATATCTTAGGGAAATAACTATGAAGGCTAGGACTGCGGCCTTTAGCCATACTACCCAACTACCTGTGTATTTCATAGAGAGTATCTTTCCCTGAAAGTGTTGTTCTTGGTGGCAAATTTCATAGCGGCCAAAGGGACCAATCATTTATCTAAAGAGGGCTTCGTGGAAATCTAGGCTCCATCCGTATTGGCCATGTTGGTTCATGCTACCACTCAAAGGTGTACCAACAGGGGTTGGGTGTCCAACAGATGTGCGCTTTGGTACCACTTGTATTTCTTGAGTTTATGAATCCCTCAACCTGTGGTTTATGCCAGAATCTATTGCATCTTTGTGCTGAAGACGCTTCTAATTTCTACCCCTGAAAAAACAACTCCACACTCTCTGAGGAGTGCTCGATACCACTCTGCAATATTCCGTGACAAAAGCATGCGTAACATAAAATGCTGAAAATGGCAAATAAACAAATAATATAACCATAACAACAATTCACAATAACACTCTGAATGATATCAAATGACCCCAAAGAAAGAGCACTTCTTTATTCCTCGAAGGAGTGTTCACGGCCCTTCGAGGGGAAACCCCTAGCCCAGAAGAGCTTCATTACAATAATATCCAAGATAGGGTTCTCTTACCAACTCCATGGGTGTCTCTATATGCACCAAAAACACACCAAAACACTCCACCAAATCTCGTCAACCGGCGTGGCAACCCTAGAGCTGCAGAAAAATATACAAGGTAGAAGGGGTTGGTAGTAGTATAGTCTAAACCAAGGGAAGTGGCTATCTAAGGGCTACCCTAGTCAAGCAAGGACCACCAATGATCAAACCTACCAAGAAACCAAACTGTTCTAAGTAACCCTTGAACGAAGGATCGATGGATAGTTTTTTAAGAAAGAAAATGGAAACCCTACTTAAAGCAAACTAGTTCATTCATACCACAAGAAAAAACAAACTATTCATCTAATAAACAAATAACAACAACAAAAACTACTCTGTAATTAACCTACTTAAATTCAATAAGCAACTATCCTGTGAAAGCAAGTAAATAA
>SNQJ01S0179228.1:6424-19639 GCA_010110895.2 Picea sitchensis | reverse complement strand
AGATCAGACGGGCTTTAAAGTAGGGTTACAAGGGATACTCAGGAAAGGTGAGGGCTCGATGGTCAAATTGTATGTATATAATAATAATGATGTTTTTATAAACAATTTTTTTATTATAAGCAAGTGCGAAGGTGGTAGGGACGGGGAAAAAAAAGTAAGGAATGGCCAAGAATGAAAAGCTGTCCGACGGGCTTCAAAACAAGGTTACAAGCGATACTCGGGAGAGGTGAGGGCTCGACGATTAACTTGTATGTCTCAGAAATTTTGAGTGAAAAACAGGTAAAATGGAAGAGGGCATGATGGGGCAGTCCAACGGTCAATTTGTATATTGCAGAATTCTGGGTGTTGTTTGTAGGTCACGGAACAATGGAAGCACAATCTTGAGCCCGCCTGTCAGGGAGCATGAAATTGAAAAAGTGGCCAAGTATGGAATAGGGAAACGGTCGGTCAGACTCGTTTTCGCTAATATATCAAAATTTGTAATAGATATCCCATTACCTGGCAGGATCGTTTCTACATGTTTCTGGATAGTAGGGATAGTCAGTGTGATTGTCTCCTCAAGTATTTTACTCATTAATGACAATCTTTACGGTATAATAATGTTTTTATAAATATTTTTTTAATTATAAATAAGACTCTTATATATATATATATATATAAGTATGAAAAGCAGCCAGACAAGATTGAAATTAGTGTTACAAGGGATACTGAGGATAGGTGAGGGCTGGATGGTCAAATTGTATGTATTTATAATACACACACACACACACACGCAAACACACACATGTTTTTATAAACATTTTATTATTATAAACAAGTGTGAAGGTGGCAGGGACGGGGAAGATCACGTAAGGAATGGCGAAGCATGAAAAGCGGTCAGGTGGGATTCAAAATAGAGCTACAAGGGATACTCAGGAGAGGTCAAGAGAGGTATGGAACAGGGAAATGGTCGGTCGGACTCATTTCCACTAATATATTGAAATTTGTAATAGATATCTCATTACCTGTCAAGATCTTTTCTACATGTATATCGTGGAATTCTGGGTGCTGTTTGCAGGACACGGAACAATGGAAGCTTAATATTGATCCCAACTATTCGAGAACCTGCAATCGAAAAAGTGGCTAAATATGGAATAGGGAAACAATCGGTCGGACTCGTTTTTGCTAATATATTGAAATTTGTAATATATATCCCATTCCCTGGCATGATCTTTTCTGCATGTTTTAGAACACGTTGTGTAGGGATAGTTGGTGTGACTGTCTCCTCGAGGCTTTTACTCATTAATGAACATCTTTACGGTTGTTGCATGGTGATTTGTTAGCATTAAATCTCAGTTATTGCATACTTGGAAAGAAGTGCGAAGGTGGTGGGAAGAAGAAACAATGATTAGGAATTGGATATTCCATGAACCGACCAACCCAATGATCTGCGAAAGAGATTCCAAGAAATGGCCAAGTATGGAAAGCAGATCGACGAGCTTCAAAATGTGGTGACAATAGTTCCCCAGGAGACGTGAGGACCCGACGGTCAAATTGTATGTCTCAGAACTTTTCAATGCAAACTATGTGTAGTGTCCCCAAGGACAAGCCCCGTTGTAAACCATGTTCTGAAATGAATTGTAATTATGTTTTATAGGCTGGTGAGCCAAGTTTTATAAGCTAGAGGCTTATGTGTTTGTTAGGCCAGGGAGCCTGAGTGTTGAAGGCCAGGAGCCTGTTGTTGTATATGTAATCACGCAGAACAATTAATAAAATATAAACACCTCCATGTGCAGACCGACCACGATGAATGAGTGAAGGGGGACAAAGCATCCATAGAATGGGCAAGGAATTAGGGGCTGGAAGGTGGGAAAAGGGGCTAAGTGTTGAGCCTAGTGGGCTTAAGCCTGGGAATAATATTTTAATATTATCCCAAAAGACATGTGCATTTTATGTTTTATCCTAAGTTTCTGGCAAGGGAGAACATGCAAGGGAGATGCGTGCTGGTGGAACGCATGCAATTTCATGGGTGACAAGTGTCAACCCAGCCGCATGCGAATAAAATGGCCAGGGTGAGCCATGAGAAGGGTTCCTTCCCCATTCTACCCGATTTTATGAACGCGTACGGAGCTCTGGATAGTACTACCAACCCGACTCCTGCAGAGAACCTTGGTGCGTCCCTGTGATTCGAAAAAGTCTGTATCTGGCTCTGAGAAAATCGGTGTGTATATTCCCTGAACGAGAAGCCTGCGTGGATTTGGGAAAGAGTCTGTGTTTGTTCTGGAAAGTTGGTACACCCCTTCTCTGTTCTAACCAGGGAGTCTGAATCGACCCCTACGTGGACGACTCGTCACGCATCCCTGAGAATCCAGAGCGTGAGTCTATTTTGTGTTGCCAAATTGAGAAAATAGAAGTGTCTCGTCCCTGCTAAGCCTGGTTATACTGTTGCACCTGTCTAGAGCTACCTTGGGGTGTTCGTATCTGGATTCCTGTGGATTGTGGTGGACGTGTAGTGTTTGATCCTGTGTGGCTTGTTGGCCATTTTGTACAACACTCTCTCCAGGTGAGAGAGGTGGTTGAAGTTGGAAGAACAAGTTGTTGGACCTGTGAGCGACTCCCTCCAGGTGAGAGAGTGCGCAGAGGAAGGAGAGAACTCCTAGAAGGAACCTTGTAGTTGCAATAGAGCCCGGAGACTTCCAGTCCGGCCTGTTCCTGTAACCCAAGGTAAGGGAGATTAGCAGCCGAAGGACTGTCCAGGTGACAGAGAAGGTGTATACTCCTGGGGTGGAACAAGCATGTGGGGAATGAGGGTCTGTAGGCAGTGAGCATGGGAGGTTCCTTGGAGAGAATCCCTTCCTTGTGGTTGTGTGTTGTTTGCCCTATAACCTCAACCTAGCCTAGGATTCCTTGTCTTGGGGTGGAGCTTAGGGAGACCCGCTGCTGAGTTGATGAGCAGTGTGGTCTAAGGCTGGGAGATTCGTGGAAGGCCTGCACTTGGTTGGTGGATTATACCACTGTTAAAAGATAAGTATCTGATTATGTTTTAATCATGTTTTGCATGACTCTACTACTTATGTTATCATGATTTCTGCTGTGTATATGAATTAGTATGAAATGTTATTGATTGTTAATTATGGCAGTAACTCATATGAATACTCTGTGTAGAATGTGTTTATTTGTTTAAATGCATGGGATTTATAATACCTGTATGAGTTATGTGGAAAGTGGTGTTATAGTCTTCTTTTAATAGTGTTTAAACCTTGGTAGCTAGAAAAGGTGCGCTACAGTTTGGTATCAGAGCCAAGGTTTCGACACTGAGCCTAGATGGGCCAGTGGAGCAGTCTTTGTACCGAGAATGCGAGGGGAAATTGGGTCTGGAAGGCCAATTTTGGACCCTGGTTTTCTCCAAAGTGTCAAGGAGTTACTTGATGAGTTTTTAAAGCTCAGGAGGTATAGCGGCGTTATGAAACTGCAGACAGTGCGGTATAAGTCCACAGGGAGAGAGGACTCCACACCAGAAGTGTAGGAGCTTTAGGATCTATTCGGGAGGGAAGGTGAACCCTCATGACCGTTAGATCTGGAAAGTGTGCACGGGGTTTAAAGCCCTTTGGAATTGCACAGGAGTGTGGAAATCGCGATGCGCGAAATCCTGAAATAGATCTAGACTATCCGAACGACGGAGGCCATGTGTCGTGAGATTTCCCATTTTGGGAAATCAAGAATCGTGAGATCGAGAGTCCTGATGACAAGAGATCGGGACTTTCCATGGTGGAAATCCCAGGATAGATCTGGACCGACCGATTTAAGGAGGCGATGTGTCGAGAGATCACCCGTTTCGGGAAATCAGGGATCAGGGATTCAGGAGTTCCACTGACAAGAACTCGGGCTCTCTCCTTGATAAATCCTGACCCATAATGTCGAGATGTTAGCATGTGGCTAAGTCCCGATGAATGGACGAGATTCCTTCGGGGAATCTCAGGGTCTGTGATGACCGTCCAATGTGAGGAAGAGATGTCGGCTTTAAGCCGGGGTGCAAATGTGCATTAAGGTAAGTAACGGGCAGATCTGGACGACCATAGTCCACCCGCCCAGATCTACAGCTGAGGCTTCATTCCGGGACCCCCTTGCCATTCTGTCGTTAATGGGGGGTGTTAGCGATATTTCTTGTCTCGGGATTAGGCGTACCCAGGTCTGCAGATTGCAGGGGAAGCACCCAAGAATAACACGAGAGAATTCCATTTTTTAGCAGCAAATCAAGCGAGCAGGTGAAGTTTTTCCATCAGCAGCTGAGATCCATCCATAGAAGAGGATCGATGGCCATTGGGTTTTCGTGGCTGACCAGTTGCCTAGGGTTTAGCAAGGGGAAGCACCATGGGTCAAAATGAATCTGGACCGTCCGATCTCATTGGGACAGGTGGAAAGCCTGTCGGCATATCGCAGATCAGGGTTTCGAGGAGCAGGCACCCCTCGTTTCATGCATTTTGAAGCCCTGAGCCCCGAATTTCCAATAGCGCCTAGGATCACGCCCATGGTTCTGGCACCTGGTCGTAAGAGAGCAGTCCTGGAGGAGGGGCATTTATGTTTGTCATTTGGCCACTCGAGCCCCGAAGCGTCAAGCTAAATCTCAGAAGGAAGGCATTATGATGCTCCAGATGCCGATTTGACGTAAGCTAAATCCCAGTACCTGTTGGAGATTAATGAAGAAAAGAGAGGGTGGTTCAAACCTCACCTCACTCATTTATTGCAGAGTATGGAGGTCCCGGCCGAAAGTCTGCCTGGGAGGGTCCCCTGTACCATTTCTCCTTTGGGAAGCCACGCCGAGTCTTCAACTCGCCAGAAGAACCTACACACGCCAAGTCAACATTCAAAGGGTTCAACTACTTCTGGCGCAGGCCATGCCTAATTAAGGTAGCGTTTGACAGAGCAATGCAAGCCAGATTTGATTGAGGTGACACCATCCATTGAAAGTTCTGAGACGCCTCTACTGGGCAAAAGGAAGGGAAGAGTATATGTAGGCATTTTTTCCATTTTGTAATGATCAATGGTTGAGCAGAGCTCCCTACTGTAATGTTTTAGCAGCTACTCTAGCTTTCAGCTTATGCATCTATATATGAGATTTCTTGTTTTATGACAGACAGTTCTTCTTACTCCGTCTAATTTTTATCTTATGCTAAGAGGGTTCGTGAACAACTGACTCGCGCGAATTATTGCAGTTCTGTTATGATAAAGGATTTATTATTACATAATTGTGTCCTCTGGCTTTGCGTTTGAATGCAAGCCGATCTTGTGTTTAAATGACTTCTTCTATAGTCTGTTAGAAACCTGTTGTTTATAACAGACCTACGCTTTTCTCTTGTACAAGTCTTCCGCCTGTTCACCCTTTACTACAGCTCACTGTCTGAAATTTACGCAAGACCTCACTTGCTCATGCATACTTGGCCTGGTTTCAGAGTTGGAACACTATTGTTTTGAGTTTCCCTCCATTCGATCACCCATCTATAAACAACCGTGACATAAAACTGATGGGCGTCGGGCTCTGCTCCTGCTAGCAATCCAGGAGTGACTTCCATCGCCAACATTTCTGGCACCGTTGCCGGGGACGAAGTTGAATATTTTCCTCGGGATTGAACGACAACGATTAACTGATTCTGAAGGTGCATCAGATATCAGAATTATCAAGATTGTTGTTGTGCACCTGACGAATCGATTGTGACGAATCCGCTGGGGAGAACCTTCTCTATCAATTGTGGCTTTCAGAGGCAGACAGACGTGGTCTCATCCATAGCTGCCCCTAGCTACACCTGAAATCGATCCAGAGGTGGTTCTCAGAAAAGGAAAGGCCCTTGAAGAATAAGCTTCCACCGCCGAAACAGGTAATCTGTCATCTCCTTTTGTAAGAACTCCATTTTCTTCTCCTCAGTTTCTTAATAGACCTCCTTCAGAAGTTTCCCGTTCCCTGAATTTTGGGAGTGTTCCTGCTGAGTTTTCCCCTCCTGGTCTGGGATTGGAGGGAGAAATCTTTGTCACTCCCCTCTCCTATGAAGCTGTACCTTGGCGTAGACCCAGGACCACAGAAGATTTCCCCACTCCTGCATAAGGAGGAGCATCTGCTGACTTGAGCTCGTTATCTTTCTCTTTAAATCCTCTCTTGTTTCCCACTCCCATTAAGAACTCATCCCTGGTATCCATGTTCCGATTTCCTTCTCCTCCGAGTTCCCCTTCACATAATATCCATATGACCAGAGAAAATCTCCCTATGACCATGATGGAGGCCATCATAGCCGCTAGGTATGCTCCTCTTGTCTTACCACAGCTTCTCAATGCCCTCCCACCAGATGGATACCTAAAGCAGCTGCCGGAGTTTACAGGCGAGGGGGACATAGCTGCTGAAGAACACCTAGCAGCCTTTTATACTTTCGCGGATGATAATGTTATCATGCACGCAGACGTATGGATGAGGATTTTTGTCCATAGTCTCCAAGGAGAGGCTAGAAAATGGTTCAAGGCCCTGCCTCCTGGATCTATTGATAGAATCGAAGCTTTAGATAGTACCTTTTTGAGACAGTGGGGAGATAAAAAAGATTTCATGTATTACATGACAGAGTTTGGGTCGTTGAAGAGAAAGGAAGGAGAGTCTGTTTTCGACTTCTCCAAGAGATTTAATAAAATGTACAACAGAATCCCTGCTGAGATAAAACCCTCCGAAGCCTCTGTAAAGATCACTTACTCCAGCGCTTTTGATCCTGATTTCTGCCTAGTGCTAAGGGAGAGAAGAGCTGCTACACTGGCCCACATGCAGGATGCGGCCATGGAGGTAGAATCTAACATATTCACTATCAACCGACTCAGGAATGCAGGTGATAGAAATACGTCCAAGAACAAGCCTGAAGCTTCCTCATCCAGTTCCTCTCCCCTGCCCCATCAGATAGATGAGACAGCTAGAACACTAAAATCGCTTGCTGCCAAGATGGAAAGGTGGGAATTAGAGAGGAAGCCCATGTACATAAATCCCCAGAACACTAATAATAGAGGTTTCAGACGACCTACTAACAATATGCCTCAGGTTTTCTCGAGGGAACAAAAGGGAAAAGACAAAGAAGATAAAAGGGTTCAAACCCCCCTCCAAAACAACCTAGTTGATCACGAGGAAAGAGAGGAGATAGACGAGTTTGGCCCTGAAATTCACTGTATTGAAGAAATTCCCCCTTTTCCCCATTTGACGCAGTCTGCATATGAAGAATCCCTGATGACCGCTCAAATTCATGAGTTGGGGAAAGAAAAAAGGGCCGGTCACACTTCTAACAGATATAATCTCAGGTCGAGAAGGAAAGAAGGAGACTTTGATAGCCCAGACCAACCCCTCATAGCAGAAAGACCTACTAGATCTGCAACAACCGCTACTAAAGATAAAAGATCTCAAAGCGCTTTGCCAGCAGTCAAAGAACCCGTCATCGAGGTAAGGGAAGCTCCTAAGCCCATTCCATCCTTTATTTTTGAACATGAAATTCAAAAGATCAGGATCCCCGTCCCCCTCTCAGAGCTAGTTAAAAACGAAGATTTTAAAAGATCCCTCTCCAAGATGATACAATCCGAGTTCCCCCAGCCTCCCTCTGACTCAGTAAACCTTCAATATGAGAAGCCAGCCATCATCTTAGGCCCCATGGTAGAAGACAAATATGACTCATCCCCTCCCTTCTACACGTCCCTGAACATACATGATAAAGTGCTGCATAACTACCTCATGGATTCAGGGGCTTCCCATAACCTTATGCCAAAAATAGTCATGGAATAATTGGGACTGGAGGTGACAAGAACTTATCATGATTTATATTCTTTCGATTCAAGGAGAGTGCAGTGCCTAGGAGTCATCAAAGACCTAGTGGTTTCCTTGTTTCAGTTGCCCATGAAAAGTGTGGTCATGGATATTGTGGTAGCCGACGTTCCCCCCAAATTTGGTATGCTATTGTCTAGATCATGGATCAAAAAGCTTGGAGGGACACTACAGATGGATCTCACATACGCCACCATTCCGATCTTCAGAGGGGAACAAAGGAGATTGTATAGAGAAGCCCAACTAGCCTATATTGTCAGTGATGAAGCAGACCCTACCAATCACCCCATCTTTGCACTTGACACCGACTTGGGGTCTAGTTTGTTGCAGCTTACCGATGCCCTTGAAATATCTTTACTAATAAGAAAACATCTCAGCCTTGATCATCCAATTTCCCCTCAAAGCTCCTCTATGTGGAAGATGTTTTTTGACGGATCTTTTTCTAGCGAAGGCGCTGGCGCTGGAATGGTTCTCATATCACCTTGTCAAGAAGTCGTGTCCCTATCATACAAGCTGGAATTCAAAGCCACCAACAACGTGGCAGAGTATGAAGCTCTTGTTCTGGGTATGAGGGCTGCAAAGGAAATGGGAATTAAAGAGATAACAATATTCAGAGATGCTGAGTTGATTATTCAACAGGTAAGGAATTCTTATCGCGCCAATAATCCACGGCTCAGAAATTATCGGAATGACGTATGGGACCTTATTGATAATTTCTTCTTGGCTTTTAACATTTCTTTCATTCCGAGGGGAGAAAATACTTTGGCCGATTCTTTAGCTGTCTCAGCTAGTATGCTCAAATTTCCTCTGCCGCCTATGGTAAAAAATGAGGTTGAAGTAAGATACAGGCCCTCTGTACCGGACAATGTCAAACACTGGAAGGTGTTCGAAGATGATCCGAAAATTGAAAGGTTTCTACAATCTGTGGATGAATTTTCTACGTTGCACATTGACCAGGATCTCGACCTGGAAGGTGACCCTTGTCCTGAGGAGTTTTTAAATAAAATCACTAATCAGCAGATCATTCAGCTGCCCAAAAATCACATTCCGAGAGGACTCGTCCCTTTAGAAAGATTGTTCAATGGGAATGATGTTCCAGTAAAGGGCAAGGTCACAAATGAAGATGCCGAGACAATTGAATGTAACATCGGCACACCGGAGGAGCCCAGGTTTGTCAAATTATCTAGCAGTTTGACCAGAGAACAGAAGGCCGAATATACTGAGTTGCTAAAAGAGTTTGTTGATGTGTTTGCATGGACGTACGAAGACCTCAAGACCTATGACACATCTTTCATTGAGCATAAGATCCCACTAAAGGAAGAGGCTAAACCATTTAGACAGAAGCTGAGACAGATAAATTCCATGTTGCTACTTGTCATGGAGAAAGAAGTGAAGAAATTGTTAGATGCCCAAATTATTTTCCCCTTGAGATATTCTGAATGGGTGGCTAATTTGGTCCCAGTAAGGAAGAAGAGTGGAGAAATCAGACTCTGTGTTGATTTCAGGAATCTCAACAGAAGCTCAAAGAAAGACAATTACCCCCTACATAAGATGGAACACATACTGCAGAGGGTAATTGGTGCATCCAGGATATCCATGAACGATGGGTTTTCTGGCTATAACTAGATATCGATCATGCCCGAGGACAGGGAGAAGAAAACCTTCACCACTCCTTGGGGCACATTCATGTATGCCAAAATGCCATTCGGGCTAATGAATGCAGGAGCAACATTTCAGCGAGCCATGGATATAGCCTTCATCGGGGAAAAAGACCAGTTTGTAGTGATCTACCTAGACAAAATCACGGTCTTCTCCAGGTCTGATAAGGAGCACTGCTGCCACTTAAGGAAAGTTTTCTTGAAGCGCCGGAGATTTGGCCTTTCCCTGAATCCCAAGAAGTCCCTGTTTGCTATGCAGGAAGGGACGTTATTGGGACATATAGTATCGACAGAGGGAGTGAGAATTGATCCCAGCAGAGTGGAGGCGATTCAAACCCTGTCACTTCCCAGGTCTAAAAAGGAGGTCCAGGCATTTCTAGGAAAGATTAACTTCCTGAGGAGATTCATCTCAAATTTTTCTGAACTGGTAAAACATATCACAACAATGCTCAGAAAGGAAAACGAAGTGAGATGGACCGCTGAGCCCCGGGCATCTTTTGACCGAATAAAAAAGGCATTGACTGAGGCACCTGTGCTAATCAGTCCTGATTATTCCAAGGATTTCTTGATTTTTTCTTTTGCTTCCTGTGATACAGTGGCGGTAGTCTTACTGCAGAAAAATGAGGAAGGGCGTGAGAAGCCCATCGCATTCTTCAATAGGGCGTTAATAGATGCAGAGAGTAGGTATGAAATCATGGAGAAACAGGCCTACGCCTTAGTGAAATATCTCAAAGCTTTGAAGGTCTATGTCTTTCATTCAAAAGTAATATCATACGTTCCTTCAGATTTCGTGAAGTACATCCTTGTACAACCCGACGTAGATGGGAAAAGAGGCAGATGGATCGCTAAGACTATGGAATTTGACTTAGAGATAAAGCCCACCAAGTTGGTTAAGGGGCAAGGTTTAGCCAAGCTACTGGCTGAATCCAACTGCAAAGCCTTGGGAGCTAGTTTCATCAATACTCGCCCAGGATCTCAGCAAGATGAATCGCCCAACCAATGCTCTCAAGATGGCTTATCGCTCGCAGGATATGCCTGGTATCGTGACATTCTGTATTTTCTACAGGAGTTGAAGCCCCTCGATGGAATGGAAAAAAATAGAGCAAGAGCTCTAAAGCTCAAGGCCGTCAGGTATTGCCTCATCGACCAAGCCTTGTACTGGAAAGACCCTCTAGGGGTATTTATGAGATGCCTGGACCCGCAGGAGGCCCAGAAGGTTACGTTTGATTTTCATAGAGGCCTTTGTGGAGGTCATCATTTCTGTAAGACCACAGCTCACAAGATACTCCGAGTTGGGTATTACTGGCGCACTTTATTCCTCGATGTTTGCAGGGAGATCAGAGCTTGCATCAAATGCCAAAAGTTCTCAGGAAAACAACAGCTCAAATCGTTGCCATTAAAACCCATAGTAGCTTCGGCACCTTTTCAACAGTGGGGGTTGGACTTCATCGGAGAAATTCATCCTCCCTCAAGTGGTCAGCACAGATGGATCCTGACTGCAACAGATTATTTCACCAAGTGGATAGAAGCTGTCCCCACCAGAAGAGCATCACACAAAGTAATTATCAGCTTCCTGGAGGATATCATAGCCCGATTTGGCTATCTCAACAGGATCGTCACCGATAATGTTGCTTCTTTCAAATCTGAACCTCTAATTAAGTTCTGTGAGAAGTTACAGATCTCGCTAATTCACTCCACCCCCTACTATCCCCAGGGAAATGGTTTAGTGGAATCCTCTAACAAAATCCTGATAAATATCATCAAAATATTGTTAGAGGATAACAAAAGGGCCTGGGATTCAAAGTTGAAATTTTCTTTGTGGGCCGATCGTGTCACAACGAAGAAGTCTCTGGGCACTTCGCCGTTTCAACTAGTTTACGGAGCAGAGGCGGTTTTCCCTACTCAGCTCGCCTTACTTGTGGCGAAGTTCTTTCAAGACTACGAGGGATAACCAGATTATATGATTAGAAGAATTCATCAGATAGTGGAAGTGCAGCAGATCAGAGAACAAGTGAGGGATGCAGCTTATAGTCATCAGTAGAAGATCAAACAGGCTTTTGACAGAAAGGTCAAGAAAAAGGATTTCGAGATCGGGGATTTGGTATTTAAGTGGGATGCACCCAGACAGGATAAAGGCAAGCAAAACAAGTTCGACGCCCTATGGATCGGACCCTTCAAAATCTCTAAGATTTTCTCCAACAACACATACGGGTTGCAGGATCTGGAGGGTGAAGAGGTTTTCAACAGCCTAGTGAATGAGCATTTTCTGAAAAATTGTTTTATTTGAGCCTTAGACGGCTCCTCTGTTTGTAAATATTGTTCTTTTTACCTTTGTGTATTTTCTTTTACATGTTTTTGGCTTAATAGGTGACTCCATAGCCCAATAGCAAGGCATTGAAGCTACGGAAGGAGTTCTTAGAGCATCGCAGGGACGACTCTATCCCCCATGGAGCCTAATGTTAGCGATATTTCTTGTCTCGGGATTAGGTGTACCCAGGTCTGCAGTTTGCACGGGAAGCACCCGAGCATAACATGAGAGAATCCCATTTTTTAGCAGCAAATCAAGCGAGTGGGCGAAGTTTTTCCATCGGCGTCCGAGATCCATCCATAGAAGCGGATCAACGACCATCGGGTTTTCGGGGCCGACCAGTTGCCCAAGGTTTAGCAAGGGGAAGTTCCATGGGTCAAAACAAATCTATACCCTCCGATCTCATTGGGACAGGTGGCAAGCCTGTCGACATATTGCAGATCGGGGTTTCGAGGAGCAAGCACCCCTCATTTCATGCATTTTGAAGCCTTGAACCCTGAATTTTCGATAACGCCCAGAATCAGGCCCATGGTTCTGGCGGCTGGTCGTAAGAGAGCAGGCCTGGAGGAGGGGCGTTTATGTTTTTCATTTGGCCACTCGGGCCCCGAAGGGTCAAGCTAAATCTCAGAAGGAAGGCATTATGATGCTCCAGATGCCGATTCGACGTAAGCTAAATCCCAGTACCTGTTGGAGATTAATGAAGAAAAGAGAGGGTGGTTCAAACCTCACCTCACTCATTTATTGCAGAGTATGGAGGTCCCGACCGAAAGTCTTCCTGGGAGGGTCCTCTGTACCATTTCTCCTTTGGGAAGCCATGTCGAGTCTTCAACTCGCTAGAAGAACCTGCACACGCCAAGTCAACATTCAAAGGGTTCAGCTACCTCTGGCGCGGGCCATGCCTAATTAAGGTAGCGTTTGACAGAGCAATGCAGGCCAGATTTGATTGAGGCGACACCATCCATTGAAAGTTCTGAGACGCCTCTGCTGGGCGAAAGGAAGGGAAGAGTATATGTAGGCATTTTTGCCATTTTGTAACGATCGATGGTTGAGCAGAGCTCCCTACTGTAATGTTTTAGTAGCTATTCTAGCTTTCAGCTTATGCATTTGTATATGAGATTTCTTGTTTTATGACAGACAGTTCTTCTTACTCCGTCTAATTTTCATCTTATGCTAAGAGGGTTCGTGAACGACTGACTCACATGAATTGTTGCAGTTCTGTTATGATAAAGGATTTATTATTACATAATTATGTCCTCTGGCTTTGTGTTTGAATGCAAGCCGATCTTGTGTTTAAATGCCTTCTTATACAGTCTGTTAGAAACCTGCTGTTTATAACAGACCTACACTTTTCTCTTGTACAAGTCTTCCGCCTGTTCACCCTTTACTACAACTCACTGTCTGAAATTTACGCAAGACCTCACTTGCTCATGCATACCTGG
>SNQJ01S0179226.1:0-19565 GCA_010110895.2 Picea sitchensis | reverse complement strand
TACGCCAAGTAATAATTCAAACCATAAAATCAAAACCCAAAAGTTTAATCAATGCGCCATTGCATAACTTCAAACTATTGCCATTCAATATAAAATCAAACTCATATGTTACCCATGCGCTTGTTGCATAATATGTAATCAAATTTATAAAACATTGTGACAAGAGATTTCATAAAATTGATAAGCCAAGGGCTTACAATAACAAGGATCACATAAAAATTAAAATCAACCATGACCCCTATAGAATCAAATAAAACCCATAGATTTACCTGCTCAATGGCTTATCAATCAAATAAAAATCGAGTTGCGCAATCAAAGTGAGAATAGGCACAGTTCGAAAAATCATTCCAGCCACTTAATAATAAACCAAAGGTAAGTACCAATCAGAATATCGATGAGCAGATCATGACAATTCAAATAACGATGGAGGAGTTTTCATGCTTTCAGTTGTGAAAACTAGATTGAGACCAATTTCCAAATGTCGTATGAACTGAAAATATCTTCTTTTTTTCAAAATGCGACGTCAATTTGAAGTTCAGTAGACGTAGGTGTAGGCAGCTTTTAAGGCAATATGGTTTGAAACCATGAATGTTCAACGAAAATCAAACCCATAAATCAAACATACGCTAAGTAATAATTCAAACCATAAAATCAAAACTCCAAAAGTTTAATCAATGTGCCATTGCATAACTTCAAACTATTGCTATTCAATATAAAATCAAACTCATAGGTTACCCATGCGCTTGTTGCATAATATAATCAAAGTTTATGAAACATTGTGACAAGAGATAAAAACGATAAGCCAAGAGCTTACAATAACAAGGATCACATAAAAATTAAAAATCAACCATGACCCTATAGAATCAAATATAACCCATAGATTTACTTGCTCAATGCCTTATCAATCAAATAAAAATCGAGTTACGCAATCAAAGTGAGAATAGGCACAGTTCAAAAAATCATTCCAACCACTTAATAATAAACCAAAGGTAAGTACCAATCAGAATATCGATGAGAAGATCATGACAATTCAAATAACGATAGTAGTTTTCACGCTTTCAAATGGAAACTAGATTGAAACCAATTTCCAAATGTCAGATGAACTCTAAAATATCTTCTGCTTTGAAAAATGCGACAATTTGAAGTTCAGAAGAGACGTAGGTGTAGGCATATTTTAAGGCAATAGGAAAATTGTATTGGTTGCCAACACCACCCGATGTCAAAGAAGTATTGGGGATCAGCGATCGGTCATATGTTTAAACAAGTGTTCCCAAATTACCCCACTCGAAACTTGTCGATGCCGAAAAAAATGCATCGGTGATCAGTGATCGACGATGTGTCAACACGAAAATTTTCACGATTTAAATATTTGGGATTTCACCGAATATGAACAATGCATAAGAATCAGTTATCGAAGGTTCGTCATGGCTCATGTCAATGTTTTTCCCTCTCATCTTTCACCAACATCAATGGTATATCAACAATTTCCTGAATATTCTTTGTGAACAATCAACACAATCCTCCTTCATTTTTCCCCAATGCCGATTGTTAATTAATTTAAATTTCATTCAATAAATGAGCCATAGCATTCAACATTGTCAAACACTTATGAGGTCACCCATGGACAAAAAATTACTACAAAATCATTTCCAAAGGGTCAAAAACTACAACCAATGACAAAATTGAAAGGCACTATGAATACACAGGCGCGTATGCGTAATACGTGCACAAAACAAAATGCAAAGAATTACGCATACAGTAACGCATAAAGACCATTGTTAAAAAGCCACGCACTTTCTGAGAAACGATGCATTTATGAGAGTGGTCGGCCTCCCACTCCCTTCTAGTTCAAATTTTCCAAGTTGATTTGACACTCAAACTGGACTGGATTCGACTAGGTGGTTGGTCAAAGACCTAGAAATGCCCTAATTAGCCTCTTTACACACTACAAACTAGTTGGACAATACCTCAAAGAAATGATATAAAAGGCCATGGATGCACTTAATTTTTCAAGGAATTTCATTAGAAAATTTATGCTGCCACTATTCTCTTTGAGGAATCCTCTATTCTCATCAAGAGTTTATTAGCATCATTGCATTGGGAAATCTATCTCACCCCTTGAGTGGATTAGCAAAGAATTACTTAACATTTCATTTTCAAAGTTGTAAGAAGAGCTTATTTGTAGGGGTCCAAGAGCCCCTTTGAGGAAGAAGGACTCACAGTCCCTTTCTTCTCGGCCCATTCACTATCATCCTTACCATTGGTGGCATGGGTCTCATTGTTTCTTTGTTCTTATGTCTCCCTATGCTTATTAATCTAGTTGTTGTTTTATCTCTTAGTTTTAATTATTAGTTGTTCTTTATATTTCTTTCTCTAACCCTTTCCTTATAGTTGTCCTTCTTAGAAAAACGCAATTGAGCTTGTAAGCACCTCTATTTTTCTCATCAAAGTGACAAAAGAGGCGAATGTGATTATATTCTCCAAAGGTATCCACTTCCTACCCCATTTGGGTTTTTCTAGCTCTTCTTTGGTTTATTTAACCTGTGTGTGCATTTAGTCGCCTTCCTGCTTCACCAGAATCATCCATTTCCTGTGTTGAATTGGGAGAATTCCATCTGTAATTTTCATTCACAGCCATGTGTAACCTGTGCATGGTTTTTGCGGCCCACCAGACGTATTATCGTGCACACATGTGCCCAAGTCATAGTTTTGTTTCATGCACCTGCACCAATAAGCTCGTTTCGGTCTATGCACATGCGCCGTTATGCCTCTGCCTCCAATTGAGACCCGTGCACCTGTGCAAAAAACACACATTGTAATGTTTTTGAGATTTTGGGAAGGCACTTAGCCTTCTTAAAAGTGATCGCATGCATGTTTTAAGCTGCACCACACTTAGTCCCCTTCATAAAGGATTAGTCAAACACGAGGCACTTAGGGGTTTAAAATCATTATTTCCTCTTTGCTTCATTTTTCCACATGGATGGCTTGCTTTGACTAAAAATATAACTTGGAAATCATTTGTAATCACATAAACTTGCATTGGGACTAGAAAACAAATTTCAATCATTGAGTATGCTCTTATCTCATGCTTCCCAAATGACCTTTGAGAATCAGAAAAAGATTATGTGGGACAATTTCATCTCCTTAAAAAGATTAAAACCTTTTAGGAGAGGACAACAACCCCTCTTGGGACTCCTCTGGCTTATTTTTCAAACATTATTATTAATATTAATGGCCCATATGCCCATGCCACAAAGATAAGATAGTGTTGAAATTTACTTTCTTAGATTAAATCACTAGGAAGTTTAGCGTTTTGTAACGAGCCCATACATTCCCACATGATCACAATCTAGATAGTTTCAAAGATTTTCTTAGATTACATCACAATAGGAGTTAAAGGAATAGTAACAGACCCACATGTCCAAGGATAGCTTCCTAGAGACTTTGAATTACGCTATGGTTGTACTTCAAAGACACTTAGTTATTAGTGTAATCAATGACTTGTAAGGACCAAGAAGTCCACATGCAAAGAAGCAGACACCTAATTCATTAAAACATTAACACACTTTCACTCATTCACACACAAAGTTACTTATCACTCACATAGTTTCTCTTGAAACGTGGAGGTCAAAGCAAGTTTCCTCCCAAAGGATTCCCAAAACACCCCACCCTTTTCTTGATGAAACTATCTACTCCCATTTAATGTTAAGTACCTATACTATATTTGCAAATATACTTCATAAATAACCAAGAATAAACCATAAACCATTCAATTACAACTAACACACAAGAAATATAAGAAACCTTTGAGGTAGGGTAACACTCAGCATTAATCCCTATGGAAGGATAAACTCCTCAAGCAATCCTGCTTGTACAATCACAATATCTTCACTATGTTTCATTACAATTGCCTGACTTCTTTTATATGCCTCCTCTCTATCTCTTAGAAACCTTCTAGAGTCTTTCACATTTATTACATCCAACTACCATAGTGGGCCTTTTTGAATAATATAGTAACCTTAGTCCTTAATCTTACATTTAATTACTACATTCTCATATATTAAATAACACATAACTATTATTCCCATTGCACTTCCATAGGTACCCTATATTACCTCCTAGGTATACCACATTCCATCTCTTCTCACATGTTTCTCCCTCAAAACATTAGAAGAAACCATACAATATGACTAGCTAAGAAATGTAGCTAACTGCATTCGCACGTAATTCATCCATCCATCCCAAATGAAGTCGAATGTGATGTCTATCTACTACCTTTGCATCCCTTTATCTTTCTCTTCATCATGTCAGGGTTGCTTCAAATGGGATTGTTTCTCTAGCTTGAGCTCTTCCCATAGTGCTGGTAATCCTCCATGCACCTCTTGATAGATTTCTTGTCTCAGTACCTCACCGTGCATGTGTTGATGCACATGCTCTTGCTTTGATGACTTTTGCATCTCTATATGATGTGGGTGACGATATACAACAACCAGAGGGAATTTGTTCTTTTTCTTCAAATCTACAACACTTTGTTCCTTGAGTCAATGACTCCTTAGCTTCCCTTCGATCATGTCCTTCTTGTAGTTTTGTTTCATCTCCTTCCAGAGACTCTCACTGACCAACTTTAGACTGGGCAACAACTTCTTTGCTATCTTCCATGGGTCCATCTTCTTAATAAGAGACACATCCCGCAATGTGATTTTCTTTTTTCTTGTACCACAACTTTAAAAACTTCTTTTCACATTAATATTAATGGTACCTACCGATTCTATCCAAGGATATCCCAAAACAATATCCACTTATCCATATCCATAGCATAAAAAATCTGAATGCAAATACACATATTTATCCATGGTAATCTTCAAATCTTAAAATTGAATATGTTCAATTTCAACATCTATGCTTAATATTCTTTATTGAACTTGCAATCTATTAACCAAATCAACATTGATAAAATTATGCATGCAACTAGGGCTAATAGAAACAATGATATTTTCTTTATGAATACAACTATGACCTGTGAATATAGATTTTCTGTTACGAAAATAAACTCGGGTTCTCTTTTTTTTTTCCATGAGACCACTTTTCTAACAATATTTCAATTTCTCCATTGGAGAGTCTCATCATCTCCTTTATAACTGCGATTTCCACCAAATTGCAGCATCTCCTTGCAATTTGAAACCTACCCAATGGGGCCAAGTATCTTCCCATGCTAATTTTCTTTTCTTTAATGAATGATTCAAATACTAGGGCCATCACATTTCCCGTAAAATACATCTTAAGCAAGTGAAAATCCCCCAAAATAGAACAACAATAAGTTACGCAGTATGCTTTTCCGGAAAAACCCTGAAAATGTGTTGAACTTAAAATGCCTATAACTTCTTCTTATTTCCTCTAAACTGCTTCATTGATCGGTTTTTGAAATTGGGCATTTTTTCCGAGAGGAATTCAAATATACAATTTGTTTTTCCAAATTCATCTCATAAAACTTTATATCTGAACTTGGCGTCACTCTCTTTTTCTTCCCTAAAAATTCCCCAAAAGAGAAAACAAATCTTCCTTCTTTGGCTAAGGAAAGTGCTCTATACCAATTGTTATACCTATACCAGATCTACAAATATACTTCATAAATAACCAATAATAAACCATAAACCATTCACCATAACCCGAATAATAAGAAATAGAGAAAACCCTTGAGGTAGGTACCATATATTAATCAAGTATGGAAGGATAAACTCCCTCAAGCAATCCTTGCTTGTACAATCACAATATTCTTACTATGTTTCATTACATTGCCTAGACTTCTTTTATATAGCTCTCCCTATCTTTTAGGAACCTTCTAGAGAGCCTTTTCACATTTATTACATCCAACTACCATAGTGGGCTTGATAATATAGTGGACCTAGTCCACCTTACATTGAATGACCACATTCCCATATATTAAATAACACATAACTACATTCCCATTGGGTACTCCCTCAGGTAATCATATTACCTCCCTAGGTATACCTATTATTTAATTTCTTTAACGAGGTTGGTTCACACCCTCAAACTCTCAAACAACCACATCTAAAAAAAATTCTAAAACTCATCAAGTTTTCCTCTCCAATGTGAGGTGCCAAAAGAAATTTTTAGTCTAGGTAGATTGGGATAGGTATCCAAATAACTCCCTATATCCGGGGTTCTCACATTATCAAACCATAGAAGTTGTCAAATAGGGAACCGAAAATCCTCCAAGTCAAGTGTGTTCGACACCATAAGGAAGGGAGATACCCATGAAGAGTTGAAGGTCGAGGTTCGGTCGTTCTGTGCGTCCCCCCCCTTGAAGCACCCACTTTGGATGTAGAGATTTAGTCTCAAGGACTCCATTTCTAGGGCCAAAAATTCAAATGTCTCACTTTGACCGAGATACCTAGTGACCAAAAATTAGGATATCCACCTATGTGGCAATTGTGGGCTACAATTGCACCTTGATCGATTTTTGTATATTATTGGGAATATCACCATCTCTTTCTAGATATACCCCTCTTTACCCCTCATTATAACTGATATTTCATCCTTCACTAGTTTCTCTTCCTAAGTGACTTCTGCACTCCCACCGTTGAGTACTATTGGAAGGCCTAGTCCTATTTTGAGAGGAAGGACGCTATTTTTAGGACATGAGCATTTTGCACAAACCCACTTATCCATATATGCTTCTTTTCAAACACTTATGTATGATGCACTTCGATTACATTTTTTATTTAGATATATATATTGTGTAGTTCAAATTACAACAAAATGCTCTTTGTTTATTTTCTCATCACATTTTGTGCACACATCCACTACCTAGTTGGACACCATAGGGGACCCACAAAACCCCTTTCATTCCGTGACGCTACTAAACCTCCTCCTATTTTAGGGGGAGTTCCTAGTCTTAACAATTCAAGACTAATTTCACACACACTCTTGTGAGTGCTACTATCTTAGGATCAGCTTTTCATGGTTCCACATTACTTAGGTCCACTTCCCAAGTCCCTTTTTCCACTTGCTCTCCTCTACACGGAAGTGAGGGACCAATCTCTCTCAAGGGGGAAGTACTAACCCACCTAGTCCCTCTCAAGGGTCGTGTTCATAACACATTCACACCATGGTTGGAGCTAATCCTCCCCACCCCCACCTAAATGCCATATTTGGCCTCTATTAACATACTAGATCTAAGAAACCTCACTCACGAACTCCATATTGCATGACCCCACATGGCCTAAAATGCCTACTAAACTACCTTTGGACATTCCCAATTTTGAAGGAAAGGCATGAGATGACCCTACCAACCATGTCATGAATTTCACCAATGGTGCTCTTCCAATACATTATGGATGATTCCACTTAATTATGATTATTTCAACGCCACTCATCGCCCATCTACCAAATGGTATGTATATGAAAAAATCAAGGTCCCATGTGACTGTGTCCTTGTCAAAGCATTTTGACCTTCTTCCAATTGCTTCTAATCCACCATGACAATGGTCTCAAACTACTTCTAATTTCAAACAAACCTCAAACACACATATCAAGATCACATTCATTTAGTGGCATAGATGACGTAGTTTGTGAAAGTCGGCTTACCAAACAATAGTGTCTTTGACTGTTTCTCATATCACTTGTCTTTCTCCTTGGTAAATATGTGGCTTCCACCTTTCCTCAATCCAAAGAAGAAGCCATCAAGAAGGCTCAACAATACTTAACTCGCTCTATTCACAATTAGGTACTTATACACAAGATTTCCCAATTCTCCCAAACCATGCCATTTGTCAAGAAAACTGGATGTCTCATCAGTAGACGATTGATTGGTAAAACACACACCACAGCCTCCTCAACCCCAACTTCACTACTCAATGTATGGCACACCTCAATATCATTTGGCATATGGGGAAACCCTCTTATTACTTCCCCACTTTATCAACAACCATACCCTATTTCTATTCCTCTCACCCATCAATGGGCCATCGTCAACACCCCACTACCTCCACCTATCCAAACAAGTTCTGTACTCTCTAATTTTAGCTTATACAATGAGTACTAGAGAAAGCACTATGTTTTCCTATGTACCTTTTACGGATAACAACCCCACAAACTGGTGATTTTCCCTTTCCTCGTCCTCCACAACCAATGGCACTCCCTCTAATAATTCCTCATGCTGGGGTTAATTTTTTTCAACTCTCTCCCATTCAACAATATCAAAAAATTTGAACAGCTGAATACAAAAAATCCAACCCACCCGTCGAATAATGCCAAAATAAAGGAAGAAACAGGAACCATAACAAATCAAAGCTACAGTGGAATCACAACCCCAACAAAACCAACTTACTAGGGGCAACCAGAACTAAGTGAATCAAAACCCCCAGGGGGGGCACTAACAACAGGAGTCAAGGGTTAAACAACAATACTATCAAAACCAACTTACCTTGTGCCCTTTGCGGTTATTTTGGTCATTATACTCATCACTTCCTGCAAATCGCTGATTTTAAATGATCAAAAGACTCCGCAAATACCACATCTCAAACACTCACCTACCCTTCAATGTGCCCTACAAAAATATGTGCAACAACCCCCACCATGTCAGAAAACCTATTCCACACCAAGGTGTGATAAACACCAATAAGACACTATCCCACCCCACCTTAGGTTGGGACAAGATCTTCATCCAAACAATCTTAGCAGATCGATTCTCCTCACTAGTGAGGAAGAAATCCTTCAAGTAAACATGTAATCATCAAGCATTCATGCACCCACCTGAGTCCCTCTCCCCATTCTCCAAACAATCCCCTGCACTAACGGGACCCCATTGGTGATGTGTCTCCTAATGTAACACCTCTTCAGATCCCTCGCATCCCATTGTGTCAGAATGTCCACAACCCATAGGCTAGGCATCTCATAATTATATTTGGTTGATGACTTCTAGTTACAACTTCAAATACCTCATGTCAGCCCTTGATGTCCTTCAAACTTGTCCCACTGTGGAAATTCCACATTTCTGCTTCTTGGGGGCAGTCGCACTTCGTGAGATACCCTCGACCATTACATTTGATCTCACACAGGAGAACCCCCACCTTCGCTTTGATCAAGCCAAATCCCAAAGAAAATATAACATCACAGTCCATCGAGGCATCATCGATGAAGGTGCATCCACATGCATTATGTCCAAATCAGATGGAAGAAACTTGGTTCTCCGAAACTAAAACCATCTCATCACATTGTGAGCTTATGACAGACGACCATCGCCTCTCAGGTTTCTCCAAATTTCCCAGAGAACTCTGTGGGCAAGACTTATTCTCATCAACATTGAAGACAATGCCCCACTGATTATAATATCCTTTGGTCGTAGCTACATGTAATGCTTATGAAGGTGCATTGCCTTTCCATCTTTCAACAATGATGTTCCCCTATAATGGGAAGATCGCTACCATTGACCAAGTCTCAAGCATTACGAGCCTAACCCTTCTCGCCATTGATAAAATTATTCTCTCATCCACACGTAGTCATGACATACCCACTCATCAAATGGGTCCTTAATTTTCAAAGACCTATCATTGTTAGAACTTACCATGGTGCACCACCACTCCTTCATCCTTCCAATCAAGTATACGAATCATCCAACGTGAATCGACATAGAGGATACCCTTCCTCCTAGGAGGCTTCTCATCATATTTGATGTCCCACTAGTCAGAGCTCCCTCATGAGCCTCCCCGCTAACCTCACAACTCCCACCACCCATGATTTCACTCTCTCCCAAGGACATATCCTGCTTGGGGAGATAGTTCCCCAAGCCATTACTCAAGTTCCCTTCTTTTACCCCCCACCGGCATACAAGCTTTCCAAGTAGTCACAACACTTACACTCTCTCCTAATATGGTGTTAGTAATTCCAATTTGGTATTTACATCCACCGTAGATGGTCCCTCTAATTCATCCCTTCCCCACCAAATGGAAGGGATCCTAATGTGACGCATTCCCTCACTCCCACCCCATACCCCTCTACACCCCCACTCACTACTCTTCCTGCCACAGTCAAAGTGAGAGAAGAAGGAGCCCACAACTCCACTTCCCCCATGATTCCAACCTCCTTTCATGCTATGTGAGAAATATGGACACCAAAACCAACAACTACCCATCTCTACCCGAAGTTACGGAACCTAATTCCACTCAATCAAACTCCACCAACATCCGCCACTACTGCTAGTCCCACAAATATCACCCACCCTTCTAGTAGTAAATGGTTGCAGACCAAATTCACTTGCACTATATGTTAAGAATATGGCCATTATACACATCATTTCCCAACACTACCTCAATTCCGAAATATATTAGTCGCAGTATGCCAAAGCTTCCACGATGAACCCAATCCAAAATTTCATATCATCTCTACTAAAACTCATCACATCCATTATGTCACCACTACAGTCAATGAACATGTGAGATGCCCTTGCTCTCTATGTGAATCCTGAGATAGTTTTTACATACTAGTGTCCTATGATCATTGAATAAAAGCAACGCCAATTGACCCTAATTCAAACACCTACAAAATCGATAGTTGACCTTTAATTGCCACTATTAGAGATTCTTTTATATTTCATTTCTCCCTGAACTCCCGAGGCCTCCCAACACCTTCATGACTTGATGACTCTATCCAAGGACCACCCCAAATCCCCCCAATTCTCCCATTCATTTCCCCCTACTTGGGGTACCCATCCAACTACCATAGGTACTACTCAGTACTTCAATATATGGTTAATGTCGAAATAACCATCGCAATTTCCCTAGTAACATTCCCCCTTCTTCTTCATCACCAAGTGGTAGCCACATGAAACAATCACTGATATCACTCTTTACGACCCCTTGTACTCTCTCTAATTCCATTGTGATGAGGACATAATCGAAGAATTAAACACCCCCGACTAACCATGGGATGCACTACACCACAAAACACTCTTCTTTCCACATGAAGCCTCCACACCTCCTAACCAACACCCCATATACACGGTCGAACCAAGGATTTTATCCCATCGTGTAAGTATATCGACGGGTTCAAAAACCCTATTCCTGTTCCCGATGCTTTTGAAGAAGGAACAGACAACATTTCCCTGACCATCAAAATTGACATTTCCATAAAAATGGAGTCATCGAGGAAATCACCATTGGAGCCGCTTGCACTCAATAAATCACCACCTATAAAGCCCTCTTTCAAGAATATCGAGATATTTTCACCTAGTCATACATAGAAATGCTCTAGCCTTGATCCCTCGATCGCCAAACATCACATCGACACTCTAAATGAGCATTACACTAGTTCATCAAAAAATAGTGACCGCTACACCCATCCAAAATGTAATTATTAAAGCCGAGATTGACAAATTACGTATGCATGTGGTTTATTTACCCCATCAACCATACATCATGGGTTTCCAACCCCGCATCCTCGCTAACAAAAAACAAGGCACTATCCACGCTCTACATGGACTTTCGTGATCTCAACTGTGCAGCCGTCCCAAAGACAACTTTCCAACGCTTTCATCGATCAAATTATCGGCGACCGCTACAGGTCATGAGGCTCTATCCTTCATGGATGGTTTCTCCGGGTTATAATCAAGTCCAAATTCACCCGGATCAAGACATAAAATCAAGATTTCCACTACCCCTTGGGGTAATTTTTCATATCGTGTCATGCTCTTTTGATTAAAGAATGTCGATGCAACTTTCCAATGGGCTATGACATACATTTTCACAATCTAGCTCATATCATCCTCACATACTTGGACGATCTCACAAATTACCTGTGAAATGCACTCCAACACCTTGATGATTTACTTGATCATTTCAATGTCACAAGATAACATCCACTTGAAACCAAGTGCGTGTTTTGCGTCACTGCGAGGTGCCTCCTCGCATTCATCATTTCCCAAAGTGGTATTACCAGGGACCCCTCACCCCAAGCTATCATAGAAATTCCACTTCCCCGAAATTCACATCAACTGCTGAGCCTACAAGGAAAGCTAACTTTCATGCTGATTTGTCCTAGACTACGCTTACCACGCACACTCTGCTTCTTTCTACTACGCCCATGACATCCCATTTTATTGGGATGAATATTATGCCCAAAATCATTTTGATGATCTTTAAATGGCGCTCTCCAATGCCCTTTTAATTAGTGCACCCGACTATAATCATGACTACATCCTCTACAAGATCACTCGTCTCAAGAGGTGATTTCTCCTTCAAATCGGGTGATGACCATCGTGAGCATGTCATTTATTACGCTAGTAAAAACCTCTCTGCTACCCTTGAAGTATAAACATCAAGAGAAACTTTTTCAGCCCTTTGCACCGTAAACCGATCATTATATTCTCGCTGGTACTTAATTAAGGTCGTAGTAGATTCCAACCCTATCCAATACTTGCTCTCGCCTGGCCGGAAAATTAATAACAAATTTTCCTGATGGATCGTAACCTCGTGAGTACGATCTTGAATTTCAACACCCAAGAGCAAGAAAGCTCGCCCTCACCGAACTTGTCATGGCCTTCCCTCTAATACTACTAAAGGTTCTGGCCAATACTGACTTTCTTGACCAACATCTCTTTTACATCACTTCGATGATCCTTGGTACTTAAGACCTCTCGCCTTCCACTCCTAACCTTCAAAAGTTCTGGTAGACTAATCTTTCACAATATGATCGCTATCATATCTCCCTCCACTGTGCACCCCTCTATATCTCCTCATCGAAGACGTTCTTTATTGATGCAGGGTCGACACTATTCTTCGTCGTTGCCTGATTATTGACGAGGCTAACAGAGTCTTGAACGACTTCCATAGAGATGGATGTGGGGCCATCTTTCGTGAATGTCCACTGCTCAGAAAATCATCCGTGCAGGTTACTTTGGCCTACATTGTTTCAATTTATTGCATTCATGTCATGAATCGGGATGTCAGAAATGTCATCTTTACACCAATAAACCACAAGCATCACCTTCTCTTCTTCATCCAACACATCGGCCGGCCCCTTTGTAAATGGGGCATCAATTCATGACATATACATTATTGTCCTTGATTACTTCACAAAATGGGTAGGAATCTATATGCACACTCTTCAATACCACCGGACACCAAGCAAAGATGTTTTTCTTTAACTATCGCTTATATCCAGGTTTGGAGTACCACTCTAACTAGTTTCTGATCATGGGAAATACTTCAAGAATGATATTTTCATCAAACTCTCATATCGGTTAGGATTCTCCAATGAGTTTGCCTCACCATATTACTCTCAAATTTAATGGATGTGTTTTACAATTAACAAGGTCTCAAGACTATGTTACAACAAGACTCCATTAATGTGTAAAGCATAAGACTATTTGGCATCATATGTTTTTTTTTTGCGCTATGGGCTTACCAGACGGCTGTGAAAACAGCCCAACGGTTTCACACCATTTCCATATAGTCCATAAGGAGGCCACTCTTCCCATCGTGAGTGAAATTCCCACCTTACGACCGCAATTGAGATATTACCCGAAACTACTCCAATGGAGCAGCGCTTGCTGAACTTGTTGTTCTGTAATGAAGATCGATGAAGATCATCGATCTTCATTGCGGCAACAATGAGGCTGCTAAAAAATGATCAAAGGCCACTTTGATCGACATGTCAATCTTCATTTCATGAAGGTGACCTCTTCCTTTTGCTTATGATATCACTCATGATACCTTGGTCATGGAAACGAGTCACTATGGCATGGCCCATAGCATTATCCAACATTGCCTCACCAAAGGTGCATACATCCTAGCCTTTCTTGAAGGCCTCTCTCAAAGAACCCATCAATGGGTTATACTTAAAGCAATTTTATGACTATTGCCGTGAGAAATTCCCATTTCTAGGTTATTTCTTTATACTTTTTAATCTTTTTCCATCCCTCATGTCTAAACTATCATTTGGGCTATTACGATGCTTCCTCCACCAGTCAAATACATTAGCTATGTTTACTCGCCACTGTTGGACACAAAATCTTCTTCAGTTTGGCCTCTATACCTCACATGAAATGATCCATTCAAGCTTAAGATATGTTTGGGTTTAGCTACCAACAACCAAGTTGAATACATCATTGTCATTGGTCTCCTCACCATGGCTAGCCATCATCATATTCATCAACTGCATATGCTAGGAGGTCACTCCTGGATTGCTAGTAGGAGAAGAGCCCTAAGCCCATCAGATTTAATGTCACGATTTGTTTTAAGGTTGATCAAATGGAGGGAAACTCAAAACAACACAATTTCAACTTAGAAACCGGACCAAGCATGCATGAACAAATGAGGTCTTGATAAACTCCAAACAAGGAGTCGTAGTAAAAGGGTGAGCAAATGGAAAACTTATGCAAGAAAGCGCAGTGATCCACAATAAACATCAGGTTCACTACAGATTAGAGAAGTGCTCAAACGAAATCCTTTTACATTCAACACATATACCAGAGAATACAAAGATGCCACAACAAATCCTTTATTGCAACAATATTGTTAAGTCCACGCGAATCCTTCACTGTGGAACTCTAGAAAAGATGAAACAAAGATGGAAAAGAAGGGAAACTGCTTGTTATAAACCAAGAAGTTCCAAATACGAGGCATAAACTTAAAACCAATGTCGATGAAATTACAAATGAGCTTAGCTCTACCATCTATAGATACTAAAATGGAAAAATGCCTACATATACTCAAAACTACAAAATGTAATGAACCATGAAAATGGCTGAAGGTCTTTATGCCCCGTGATGGCTTCCGACACTCATACCGCACCTTTGAATAATCAGGTAACTTACTACAGACGCAAATGACTGACAGCTATCATTTAAACGACGCGGCTTTTGTTCATTGTAGGACGCCCTCATTATGGCGCGAGACGATGTCTAACCACCCCTCAACCGCCCATAACTGCTTCTGGGATTGATAATGGCCCAGCCAACCCAGCACTTCGGGATCCGGATGAATTCACCGCCACCCGAATCGGATATCCTGAGAGATCTGACATGAGGGCCAGCGTGGAGGACAAGGTGAATGGTGGGTGTGATGGCATCGGGGGGCACGTGGAAGGAGTGGCGAGGAGGGAGGGTGATGAAAGAGAGGGGGACATGGGATGAACCATGGTGGAGGACATCCAGGTAGATGTGGAGAAGACGGGGGAACGAACTCGCCTTTGGGTGATGAACGGATGTGGAAAGGGCGTGGTACACGCGGCGAGAAATGAGTGGATGGTGGGAGAAAGGAGATTAACAGGACCACCGGCGAGAGGTGAGGATGATACACGGCGCCAGGGAAAGGCGAAGAGAGAATAAAATGACGTGAGGAGGGCCCACACTGGTTAAACATGTTGTCATCCGAGGAGCCGGACTACACGAGCCAAGATCCGGGCGCCATTTATCCCGGGCCAGCCGAGAAGTCGCGAATGGGATTCGACTCTCCGCTTAAAGGTAGAGCATGGGGGTCCGAATGCTCTTTCATTGCCATTGATCCGGCGACTAATCAACCATCGAGAGTCATACCATTCGACTTCCCCCTTTGCTTAAAGATCGAAGGCAAGGGGGGTCCACCAGCCGGGTATGTCATTTGATCCGCGCGCAACTGGACCATCCAAATTTTCTTGTCGCTACTATGGGTGCATTATCACCCGGAAACTTTGGACAAGTGGGTTTTGAACCTATTCTTTGATATCTAAACCTCTTAGCAAGAAATATCACAACATTTGGCTCCATGGGGATAGAGTCGTCCCCTCAGATGCTCTAAGAACTCTTTATGCACTTAGTGCCTTTGTTGTTGGGCCATGGAGTCATTTATTAGTCCAAAACTAAAACAAAAACACAAACAATATTTACAAAACTAAACAAACCGAGCCGACCAAGGCTCACATAAACATTTCTTTAAGAAGCGCTCATTAACTGGCCATTGAAGACTTCATTGCCTTCCAAATCCTACAACCAGTAAGTGTTGTTTGAAAATAATTCAAGGATATTGAAAGGCCTGAACCGTAGGGTATCAAATTTCATCGTGGTTTGCTCCTTCTCTCTGCCTCGGGTATCCCACTCTGAGCACCGTGATCATCCTCATTCAAACTTTTCTTCTTGTTTTTCCCCCACGAAGTCCGCTGATTGTTTATGGATAAATTCAGAGGGTGCGGACACTAACCATCTCCCAAGATCCACTCGATCCGGGAACAAACGTGACGTAATACTACTCTTTCCCTAGATCTAACTATTGAATGGAAATCCAAGAGAAATGGATGATTATATACCTTATGAACACTCTCCCTTAATCATAGCCCCGTCGCTCCGATGCTCTTGTGCTGTTCCAATCACAACAACACAAACCAACTACAGCTAAAAGCATTAATCTATTCAATATTTATTCTATACATGTGATCAAGGAATCATGTAATAAGATGACATCATCATTATGGGAAAAGGACATGTTCATGTATTGCATTAATCGAAAAGAGAAATATACAACCCGAGCCTTGATGTTGTAGATCTCTTCGATGGTTCCTAGCTTTGACACGCACACTTGCTCAAGCATGAAGAAGTTGAAACACATATGATGACCTTTGCTGTTGTCTTGCTGCTGTAGCTCCAACTCCTTCACACAGTCCTGCACAAGTTCTCCAATCAATCTCTTTGCTTCTTCTTTAGCTTCTCACTTAACCTTTTTCCATGAGCAATCTCCTCAATATAGGAGAAGATTGATTAGTTACTTGATAGGGAATAATCCCAAGATATCCGGAAAGTCAAAGATTTTGCCAACCATTCATCCTCCAACTCATCCTCTAGAATATTCTTCTAGAAGGATCGAGAATTTATCCATTTTCCTTCTTTAGAAACAAGTTCGCACTGCCTTGGACACGTGCTACGGTAGAAGTTCAACTAAAATGAAAGCAACCTCATGAAATGAAGATTCTCATAGAGAGTATATATGCAACCGCTAACTTTTCCAAAAATATGATTTTGAGAAAATGACAAGTGTAACCTTCTTCCTGAAATTGTTCTAATAAAGAGTTTGATCTTCCATTACCATGACATGATCATAATATTTGTCTCTGATAACCACAAATGGATAAAAGAATGCCCCCAAAGTCCGAGAGTGGAACCAATTACCAATAGACTTTGTAAGCCGATGTGTCAAGAACCAAGAGCACATCTAATCGTGAGACCCGCAAAACATCCAAGCATCGCCAGAAAAATCATATATATCAATTCGAGGTAGGCATTCCAATACTGCATCATAGATCGATGACATCATAAACAAACCACGGCCACTAATCATACACCGTGGATCCATGTAGTTATGTCATAACATAGCACAACCACCAGAATACACCGTGGATCCGGTATGACAAATTTTCAATCAAGACGACATAGCCACTTAATCATTAATAAAGGATCTATGTTTCGCGAAATAATACATACTCCATCGCAACCTCGGATCATAACGATAATATCCGTATCTCGATTTCCATCACCCAAAGTATGAATCTAACCAGGATTACATAAAATAAGCTTCTAATGACGAGAAACCACTTGATTACCGGCCATTAATGTATACCGCTAATCAGCGCGAGGGAAATCACCATTAATGTCAATGACTCAAGGTACTATAGTACAATCCGGCAACTGTGAATAAATGAATTGATGCCCACTAATCAACGAATCTTTCGATCAGGATCAATGATGTAAACCCACTGTCGAAAGTGCGAAACTTGCCATTGAGGCATGCACGCTTCCAAGATATCAATACTCTAAGTCTCAACTCGATAATGTGTTGATGTTGATGGAACAAGACTCATCACAGAGGGCCTTAATGTATCCCCCATCGCTGATACTCAAACGAAAGTGACGAGTTTGAAAGTGAAAACAGTATGTATATAAATTGGACTTTGGACACGTGGGAAGGCCGACACAAAGTGAAAGGATAACCGCAGATGGCCGACTCAATAGAGGTTTCAAAATGACAGCTCTTTGAACATATGGATGATAATTTACCAATGATTTGGCAAGATTGACTCAAAGACGACACATGGAAAGACCTTGTAATCAAATCAATGAGAGACAAATGGATTTCCAAACCGGCTTCAAATGATGAACAGAGGGTGTCATGTTCAGAGCCACACTTACCGCCAATTAACACAAAGATCTAAACATATCCCTTTCCCAAATTTTTCCCACCATTGCCGGCAAGTACCTCTTTATTTTTTACGCAAGTTTGAAGAGGATCACATGTGCTTGTTGATATAAGTCTGTCCTTCCTGGACGAGTCCTCTAGGTATTTTTAATCTAACCCTAAGAAGGAGGGTTCGTCCCATTATGGGTCCTCATTAATGTTTGTTTAACGAGTCCGTAGATAGTAAACTCGGTTTTTCAAGATTATAGAGTTTGAAAAAAAACACTCAAAAGAGAACTTTCTGCCTTTTTTCGTACAATAGTCCAACGAGACTAAAAAGGGTTAAACTATCGCCGGGCGATCTATTAGTTCGAATACTTTAACGAAAGCCGAAGATAGCAAGGTCGCTTCTCGGCAATCTTTTCTGGTGTTTAGAGCCGGAAAAGAGTTTAAAGGATACTCCATGGGTTTCCTTTTTTCGTGTAACCACAGTGATCCCGGAAAAGTGATAAAACAATGCTTGATCACGTTCTAAGTTTTCACAAGTGCTAGAACAGACAAAGTTGAGGTTTTTAGATCAAAACCATAAAAAACTAAACAAACACACCATACTGTAAAAGTCTTTTGGGTCCATAAACGTCTCGTTAGGTGCCTGCAAGTCGATATACTCACTTTTTCATTAGTGATTAGGGTTAAAATGGGTAAAATAATATAATAAAAATAAAAAACCCACTTTAAAAATAGTAAAAAGTAATAAAAAGCAACATTACCATTTCATTTTCACTATTGCTTTTACCCACTCACCAACATAGTGCAAAACTTCTCATTTACCTTCAATCTTGTTCATCAAATTGCAGGAGCTCCGGGGCATTATTTCTCGAGCCACTTGGATCAAACAGGTAAGCGTTCGTTCCTCTTCCTCTGCATGGTTTAAATTTTTGATTTGAATGGTAAAAAATTGTTTTTTAGGATGAAATTTTTAAACCCTTGCGCGCAAGGAGATTCTCGCAGGCCACCCATACGAGGCCTGCGAGAAGTCCTACTTCTCGCAGTCAAGCTTAAAGTAAAGTGCGAAAAATACGCACTGTGTGTTATACTTAGGCTGCGAACGGCGCAGAGTTGAATTTTGTTCAAAATTTTAACAAATGAAATCAAGTTTTTTGAATTTTCCAAGATCATTAATTATCTTTTATGGTTGTTATGCAGGTGAATAGCCACACAATGGTGCTTGAATGGAGGGAACGAGAGCATGAAAAATATAATGCCGCCGCTGAAAATAATCCTCAAACCCTTGCTTCTTTGAGAGACTGCGGTCTCTTAAAGTACTTCCATATACCGGGCATGAGAGCCCAAGTACGCTTATTGGAGCATTTAGTCCGGATGTGGGATCCGGATCAGCAGTGTTTT
>SNQJ01S0179225.1:0-12248 GCA_010110895.2 Picea sitchensis | reverse complement strand
GGGGCTCATCCCCCCGCCTGGGGGGTCCAAGGGGAAGTGGGCCCTCGGAGGAAAATTTTCCTTGTAAATGTATATTGTAATTTCATAGTAAATCTAGACCATTCATTATAAGGTCACAGATCTGATGGTAGAAGTTATGTTTGGGTTTTTTTTCCTAGAAGGCAACCCTTTGTTATGAGGGAATTGTACTGCAGTCGTGGATCATTGAGAATATTTTATTCTGAGAGAGGAGACTGTGAGAGAAAGAAGAGGAAGTTACATAGAGTGTGTTGTAGGTTGTAAACCTTAATTTGTTGGATGATAAAAGGAAGGACCTGACAATTTCTCTGGTGGACATAGCCCACACTGGGTGAACCATCTATATATGTGTCTCTATTGTATTGTGTATCTTTTGTCTCTATGGATAGGGGTAAACCACAACAGACAGAAATTATTGTAGAAATCAACTCTAATCTCAGATATGTTATATAAGAAAATATTCTAACGAGACAAGATAAATAGCCTACCTCATCCAGACGTTCGATGAATTCCACCGTTGATCACTTGAATTAAAAAAATACACCTGGAACTTGTCCTCAACAACCAAGAAATGAAAGCATATGGTGATAATATATAAAGTTAGCACATTCAATAGAATAATCCATCAACATTCATAACAAATATACCCATGGAATAACAATTCAAATATTTGCAAGATATTGATTGGACGAGAAAATAGTATTTCTATTGAAATGTAATCAGTAGAAGTGAATTAATTACAAACTCATGTGCTAGAACAGTTTGGAACTGAGAAACTAATTCCCTTCCAGTTGAGCCTCCACCACTTAAATCATCCACCAGATGCAATCTCATATAAGAGAGACAATGAGGTTCTCAATGAAGTAGGGAAGATATTGGGGGATGAACAATGTGTTTAGACTTAAAAGGACAAAGGGATGTAGACTCAATATGAAGTGAATAATTTCTCCAGAGTAACTTTGCTCTCAGATTTGAATTCTTCTCCTCTTTTCCATAGCTCGTATATGGCCCATTTATATCCTTCAAGTGGAATTGAAGGGCCGATTCAGAACGTTTCCAGTATATGGAAGGTCAAGGATCATGGATCCCATGACGTGACATGGAAACCTGACACTATTTTTAATTTTTGACACAAAACCCAATGTACGCAGGTCGTAGTGGTGCAACCTACATATACGCATGTTGTATAGTAGTTAGGGTGCATATATGTGGAAAAATATTGTTTTTAGCTCTGGGATTTTCAAAAAGGGACTTCAAATCTGCATAGGGAAATGGAAAAAGGCCTTTTGAGAAAATTTATATAAGGTGAGTCAAATATTGCTATAACATATGCCCCCTAATGTGTGAGGTCAGAGGAGTATCTACAATGGCTAAAATACATTATAATACCCAAAAGTGGAGTAATGGAGACCCAACTGGATGAACTAGTTTCTCATGAGAATATTACAATCTGTATTGAATTTGCACACATGGCTACCAATTTGAATTAAACTGCAGATCCATGTGAAAATACACCAAACAGTTGTTCATGGCCATGAATAGGCAATACAAAGGTGGCTACATGCCAAAGAATGTCATAGTCATGAACAAGGCCCAGTAAAACCAATCTCAAAATAAATCTGAAGATATATGTATACAATAGAGTACAATCTGATCCTCCATGATCACTAAAGTCACATAGGTACTGGTTCAATGAAATATAGCAAAAAATCAGGAAATTTGTGACTATGAACTGATGTCTTCAAGTGTTCTACACGATCCGCCAAAGGTGAAATCCTACATCATGTGAGTAAAGGATTTGAGGTCGAACACAATGAGACTTTGTTTGATTACCGGTCATTAAGGTATATCATTAACAAACGCGAGACAAACTACTGATAATGAAAGTAGGTATCAAGGCACCAAGTACATTCTTACAAGTGTGAATAAAAGTGTTAGGTTCAAACACTTGAAGAATCCATCGATCAATATACATTGATGTATTTCCAACTGTTAATGGCGGGAGAACCTGACACTAATGATTGCAAGCCTCTAGGTACTCATAGGACTCTAGGTCTCATTTCCAGAATAGATGAGTTGAAGTCAATGGAAGGAGACCCATTGAAAGGAGAGCATTGAGTCTTATATCATCATTCAGCATGAGGTAGAAAGCATGAGCTTGATGATTTGGAGGAAATCAGACGAAGAACATGTTCACGAACCAACGGCCCTATGCATCTTTCATGTGTACCAGATGTAAGCAGGACATGAAAAAAGACCCTCTGAATAGCAACCAATAAGGAAAACTACTGACAAGGGTGAGGAAACCACCAATAAGGATAATGGAATCCAAGACACTACACAAATCCCAATGTGTGTATATATTTATTTTTGTCGAACACAAGGGAAACCCCCCAGTTATATACCAATGATGAAATGTCGATTGTTGGTTTCAAGGTTACCTACCAATGATGAAAGTAGGACCAAGGTGCACAATAAGACTACAACTTCATGTAACTATGAGACACACTGAGGGCATGGCCGAAATGCAAAGTCAATAGTTATGAGGAATGGTCGACATAGGTTGATAGACTTCATTTGAACAAGAGAACGACACATATGGAAGACTCTGACAGCATAGACTCAATGATGAAACTTTGATATGTAGGAGACATATGGAAGACTCCGACAGCATAGACTCAATCAAACTCTCCATAGGGACTAGAAGAGTAACCAGTTGGGGGAGTAAACTCTACGTAACGCGCTCAGCTTCCTAAGGTCATGCTAAACCCAAAATTTTGATGACAAGTGGACTCAAGAATTTTATTCTATGTTCAGAGGAGACACGACTGCTGCCAATATAAGATAATATTGTTTTCCTGCTCATGTTTTTTTTGTTTTTTCATAGTCAAATGAATTCTATGATACCGAGGATGAAACGAGTGTCACAAGTAAGAAAATAGTTCCAGCAATGGGACATGCCTATGCTCAATGCAAGGAGGTGCAAGCGGGAGAGGGACACTCAGGGAATGTTTCCTTCTGGGTATAGGGTGTCAAGCTGCAAAGGATATAAACAAGGCTCTGCTTGGTTGGTGATGCGAATTGTTGAGGTGATAGTCTTATAATACAAAAGCAGGAACTAGAAATAGAATCAATAATGCAAGCAAGATAATGAGATGCAATTACAACTTAACGCCAAAAAATGTTTTTTTTCATAATCTTAGTATACTTGGTTTGAAAAAGGGGTAAACTTTCACCAAATAGACGTCCTTTCAAATCCAATTTATGAGTGTGAAAGAGCCAAGTTCACTCGACAATTGTTGGGTTTCCATTTTGACACCTCTGTTACCTTATATTATCTTCTATCTTGGTCAATTTTACCTCTGACATATGCATATGTTTTCTATTTCTTCCACAAACCTACCTTGTGACCTTATTCATATGCATAAAGAGGTAACCCATGTTAAAAACATGATTTGTTTTATTTCTTGATTAATTGGGACTAAATGGTTGATTGTTTATGCTCCTAATTACTTTGATTATTATTAAGAAGCTTCGTGACAAGGCATCATCTCATCCGGTACTCATATTCGAGATTCATCCGGTACATTCATTGGTCCGGTATTGCAACAATCAATTGTTCTATTCTGATACTCTGCCCAATACGGTACCAACTCTGCGGTGATTTGGTACCAACACTACGTTGATCTGGTACCACCTATGCACTGATCTCGTACCAACTCTGTGCCTATTCCGATACTATTGTTGCGTGGATATGATACCAATATCTATTACTGTGCTAGTCCGGTACTAAAACCGTGTCTACAGGATTAACATTTTGAACGAGTACACTATTGATGGCTCCAAGAAATTAGTTGGATGGAAGCATCCTTGGTTCGTTTGAAGACCACGATAGACTTCATGACTCACACACTTCGTGTCCTGAGGATGAAGTCCATTCCTTGAGATACGCTATGATCTCCAATTGTAATATTTTGTAAACATTTGATAATTATATTCAAACCTTGATTGTAAAGACTGACCTTCTTTAAAAGGGATGTTGTATAGATGATAGATAGTAGAGGAATAATATACACTGTTATGCTGAGAAATGAAATGTTGAATCACTGATTCACTTGATTAATTGAAGGAATATGAATGCTAGTTTGTGCAATTCATGGGTGTGAGTAAAGTGTTTGTTCTGTAATTTATTTAGAGTTGCCTTGTTGGTTTGGAAAGGGCCCATTTCCCCAACCAAGGTAAGCCTCCCTGTATATGTTTATGTGTGACATAAGTTAATTGTGTGAGTGTGCAAATATAATAGTTGTGTGTTGCAAATGATTCTAAGTGCATGAACTTTCCTGAGTACAATACATATTTCTAAATAGATTTGATTTTGGATCAGTGTGAATGAACAATTATACATTAAGCATAGTAGATGATTCTATTTTTGTTTATGCAGAGTGATATTTAGTAAATAAAAGATGGATAGATATTTGAGATTGTTAAATGAACAACTTTTATTGTTTTGAATTTATAATTGTGTTTTCCTCAGTAGGTAAATGAACAATTAGACTTCATCTCCCACCCTTCATGCTCCATGTAATGAAGTATTTCAATCATATTAATCGTCTCCTGTATTGAGGAAGGTCTGATTGGGATTGGTTAGGCTGTTATTGGCTTGTTTTCAAGAGTAAATCAACTGAAGTGGTAATTGTTATGTGGATTCAATTGCTACATGAAGCAAGGTCTCAGTTCATCTCTTTATTTCATGAGCCTATAATGAACAGACTTTCTATTGGAGCAAGAACCTTTTCAACTGAGTGTTTGTTTGAGAGTTTTACTATGATCTTTATCTTCTAGTTTGAAATTGTGTGAATTTTTCAGATATTCCAAAGACAAAGTGTTATGTTATTGATTGTTTCTTGATTGAGCTAGATACAACATACATAGATAGGTTACCTGTTTTCAACACATATAGTGTAAAAACTCTTTTGATTACGAATCCTGGATTGATATTTAAATGAGTGAATTATACTAAACATATATTTACACCAACATTTTGGCATTGTTTCCGGGGAGTTGTAAATGGTAATAGGTAGCATTTTGATTTCGATCGTTTTGATGAGTTTGGATTGGATTTAAGGACAACCTAAGGGCAGAGAGAAGACGGTAAGACAAGAGGTAAGAACCTGTGAATACACTTTGGTGGGGTTGCTTCAAAGTCAAGTTGTCCTCTTACCTTTGGTAGTTAAAAGTTTGTGTTTCATTAGTATTCTAGCTTCTTCTTTTTATGAGTAGACATAGGGATAGTAAAGGTGGATTTATTGCCTCCAAAATTTTAGAAAAAATTGAACAAAAAACAACAAGAAACCCCCCCCCCCACACTAATTCATCTAATTTATGTGCAAGGACAATTCTCAGAGGAGAAAGTTCAAAGGATGAAATTGAAACAATAGCCAAAGGCACCAAATATGAAGTTATTGTTCAGATTGAAAACATATTACAACAAGTAAGAAGGGAAGCATTGGCGACCCAATCAGAAGGAAGAGTTGGAAAAGAGATAGAGGTAGTGGTAGAAGAGGTTGCATCTTCCATTGGGGAAACACACAAGGTATTGGAATAGTTGGATATACCAAACAACCCAGTAGTTGAAACATCACATAGTGGGGAGACATCACTAGCACCCTACAACATGATATTTGGAGATATGGCAAATGAAGAGGGAAATTCAAACAACAAGACAGAGACATTTGGATTCCCAATATTATACATCACCAGAGATGTTTCTATGATAAATATTCCATTGTCCTTTCTACCTCACTTCCATGGTATGTCAACAGAAGATCCTGATTCATTTTTGTTTGAATTTGATATAATATGTAAGAGTTATAATTACAATGATAATGCACAAAAACTAACAATGACACAGGGGCAGACCCAGGGTTCAACGCTTAATAGTGTAACAACAAAACCCTGACTAATGACCTTTTTGGAAACACCTGCGAAGCAGGTGAGGTCTCACTCGAGGTAGAAGCAGGGGGGGTTACAGAATGCAGGTTTCTGTAACCAAGCTGGGACACAAATATGTGATAATAACACTTCATAGGGTTCTATTAACACATAGAATATGACATGCATTAGTTTCCTAATCTTATTAACATCACAGAACATACCCAAGAATAGATCGGCGCAGTAACAATAAATGATTATATATCCCGAGCACTTATCATTGAGTTAGATATAACATTCATTTATCCTTAACACAAGTAAACAACTAAGAAACAACAGATCTATCTATCATACATAATAATAAAAGAACTGAGCAGATTCATAACATATAAAACACAACACAAAGTAAACCAAAGACACAAGATATACATGGTTCACCCCATTATTTGGATGCGTCCACCAACTGCTTCTCCTTCTTTATTATTCATTTGAATCTTACATTCATTCACTCCTGTGCACCAATCCACATAGCCAAGCTTCACATAGGATAGGAGATCTGTGCACTGAGCACCAGATCCTCCTTCCAAAACTAGGTCAAGGCACAAAGCCAATTATCTATCAAGCATAAATCCTTACTCACATACATTCTTTGGCACAAAGTTGTTCAAGCTACTTGCACTTAGCTCCATAAAACTACTCAAAAAAACTTCTACTTCTACCATACATTCTTACTTATTTATACTTTTACAGTCCCTTAGAATAAGGCCTAATCATGGGTAAACCCCATGGGATGAAATCCCATAAACCCATTACAAAAACCCTAGAGAACCCCTTACTAGATCCACATATCCCACAAAATAAGTGAGATCCGTGATCTCAGCTCCGCCTGAGCACTCCGTCCTCGACCAATGTGTCAAAGTCCAAAAAGTGGTCCAAACCTAACCAAGGTTTCCTCAAAGTGGTCGAGGGAAAAAAGTATGTCAACGAAATATATTGATTCATTTTTGTTTGAATTTGATATACTATGTAGGGGTTATAATTACACTGATAATGCACAAACACTAAAACTCTTTCCATTCACACTTAAAGACTCAGCATTAAGGTGGTTTATGAGCCTGGAAGAACACACTATCTTATCTTGGGATGGAATGAAGGAGACTTTCCTCCATAAATATCAAGATTACTACAAACCTAGGGATGCTAGGAATGACATATTTAAAATCCAACAGTATGAGGAGGAAAGTTTGGAAGATTACCTAGAAACATTCCTATATAACTACCAAAATACAAAATAATTTTCCTTAGACACATCCATAGTTAGGACCATATTCCTAAAAGGTGTAAGGGATGACTGTATGGAGGTACTAAACCTCATGAGTTCTAGAGATGTGTATCAGAAGTCATTTGAAGACATTGCAGAGTATTGTAAAAGATACTCTCGCAGCCAAGCCAAAACAGGAAAAAGTGTAAGGGATCCTATAAACAAAATTACTAAACCCACACTAGGAGGTGTTACTAGGATAGAATTGGGGAATCTAATAGAAAAATTCAAAAAAAACATCCTCAACACCATCATCTCCCAACTTGATACCATTAAAATCAAAATAAAACAAGAAGAAGAAAATGCTACTTTGGCAATTTTTTGTCCTCGGTGTAGGAAAATGCATACTGAAAAGGAATGTCATATTAATTTTATCAGAATCTATGGCCTCTGTATAGAATATCACACTACCAATGAGTGCCCTTCTTTACCTAGACTAAAAGACATTTTCAAGGAAGGGGGAAAACCTCATGAAACATCATATCCCTCCAAGAGGGCATGGAGACAAAAAAACCCTAATATGTTTGTAGATCCTACCACATAATATTCACAACAACAATGGGTACCTCCAATATCTTACCCTCAATGGTCACCTCAGAAACCACAAATCCAGNAGGAAAAAGTGTAAGGGATCCTATAAACAAAATTACTAAACCCACACTAGGAGGTGTTACTAGGATAGAATTGGGGAATCTAATAGAAAAATTCAAAAAAAACATCCTCAACACCATCATCTCCCAACTTGATACCATTAAAATCAAAATAAAACAAGAAGAAGAAAATGCTACTTTGGCAATTTTTTGTCCTCGGTGTAGGAAAATGCATACTGAAAAGGAATGTCATATTAATTTTATCAGAATCTATGGCCTCTGTATAGAATATCACACTACCAATGAGTGCCCTTCTTTACCTAGACTAAAAGACATTTTCAAGGAAGGGGGAAAACCTCATGAAACATCATATCCCTCCAAGAGGGCATGGAGACAAAAAAACCCTAATATGTTTGTAGATCCTACCACATAATATTCACAACAACAATGGGTACCTCCAATATCTTACCCTCAATGGTCACCTCAGAAACCACAAATCCAGCCTTGGAAACAAGGATGGAGGGGGAATGCATATGAGAATATTACCTTTCATCCAACAACATTTCCCACCTACCCACAATACCCTTCCAATATCTCTCAGTTGCTACTGGGATTTAATCCCCCGACTCTCCCTCCAACTCCACAGCTGCAGCAACAAATTGTTGGGCCCTTTGTTTTTGAGAAAGAATCATGTAGGTTTTGACTAATCATGAGTTGCACAAACTCCATCACAGGTCGGGAGAAAGAGCAACATAAAGCAATTGTGGAAGTTAGCGCAACGCCAATGAAGCAAAAAACGGTTGCAACATAAAAAGAAGTGTGAAAGCCAAGAAAGAAGACACACCCCAACTATATATAGGGATGAACATAATTTTAAAAGGGTTTGTATGTTGGTTCGATAGTGCATGGGTTATTCAGTTGGGTTGAGTCGATTCAAGTTGGTCAGAGTCGCCCAGATTTTGGGATTAGCTGTGTATAATTGTTGTAAGTCAGAAATAGACAAGTCCGAGTCTGTAATGAATTGGACCTATCAGTTGGAGAATTAGAGCTATGTGGCAGAGGTCTAGAGCCAAGAGTCTGTACTGAACCCTACTATGTAATTCTGAGTCTATAATCAGAGAAAGATCCTAAAGATAATAGGAAGTAGGAACAAATTTAAAAATATGTTGTGTCTTTGTATGTTTACTCTTGCATTTATATGTTTCAGATATGTTAATGTCTCTTGCGCAAGAACAAGAATGCATTTTTACTTCTCTATGGATCCTCTTTAGTCTTTTCCCTACCCTTCCCTATCTATTTGTCTTAGCAGCGCTTCGGGTGAGACTTATTCTCTTCAGAGGAGATGAAAATGACAGTGCTCTAGACTACATGGTACCTTTTTTTGGTAACCTGAGAAGGACCCCGGTCTAATCAAATTCGCGCCAACACAACTTACATTGCCCATGAACCCAAATCTACAGCAAAAAATGCAAGTTGCACCTATCCCAAACCCTCCTTGGCCTACCACTATTCTTGCACAACCCATTCCTAATCCAAACAATAGACCTACATAGTTGGTACAAAATATTGAAGTACAAACCTTCCCCACTTATGTGATAAATCCTGCCTCATTTAATGGAATTGAATTAATATCGGGGAGGGTTTTGAATAAACCAAATCCTACTGTGGTTATTCAAGAAGAATAAAAAATAGATAACCAAGCAGTTGAAGAAAAAGAACAAATGGCTAACCAATCAGATGAAGAAAGAGACACCCCTATACAATAGTAAATTACTCCTCGCACTCCTCACCCACTAGAAATACCTCAAAAAACTAATCCTCCCCCTTATCCAGAAAGGTTACTTGTGAAGAAATCTAAGTTACCTCTAGGGCATAATCTAGAGACTGAACTTAGAAACATATGTGTAAAGATTCCTCTACTTCAATCCATCAAGGAAATTCCTATTTATGATAAGATTGCAAGGGATCTTTGCATTAAAAAGACAGGGAGGAAGAGGAAGGAGCCTCATGTCATATAGGTGGTTGGACAATTATTAGAATTTATATCAGAAATGACATCTAAATATAATGATCCAGGAAATCCATTGATGACCATAGAGATTAATGGTGTTTCTTTTCCAAACACACTTTTTGATCTAGGAGAAGCGATAAATGTTATGTCGGTTGACACCATGAAAATGCTACAACTAAATCACCTAAGATCAACGTAGACTTTGTTGGAATTAGCAGAAAAATCAGTTATCGGCCCAACATGAAGTTTAGATTATGTAACAGTCACTTTGTCCTCTTGGGAGTACCTTGTGGATTTCTTAGTGATTCATCCAAAATCCTCCAAACCAGGACACCCAGTGGTTCTTGGCCAACCTTTGTTGGCCACTGGTGATGCGTTTATTAGTTGTCAGTCTGGAGAGATGACAATCTTCAATGGGAGACAAATTCAAAAAATTATCCTCTTTCCTCCTTCCCAACCAGACATTGAAGTTCCCTTCTAGTTGGAGAATCCCTATGGGGAGGAGGACTATACTCATCCCTTGTTAACACTAGAACAAGTAAAAGGAGTTCAATAGAAAATGAAAGAACAAATTTTAAGCCTATTTTTTATTAATACCAAATGCATTGAATAAGCTCAATCTTTTCTAGAATATACACATATCTTCAGCTCTTAATTTCAGGAAATATGGCACCCCTCCATATCTACAGTCTCCACCATTTCACAAATATATGAAGGGAAAGAATCAGTTGTCCAGGCTGTTGAAATTAGTCCTGGAAAATATTTGTATATCAATGCTAGCCTAGAAACAGATCAACAACAAAAATTGATTCAAATGATTCAAGGGGAATCTAGTGCTTTTGCATGGGATTACTCCAACATGAAAGAGATTCCCCCAGACACATGTATGAATCATATTTACACCAATGACCAAATCAGGCCTATTAGGAAACCCCAAAGAAGAATGAATCCAGCCTTAAAAGGAATAGTGAAAGAAGAACTCCAAAAACTCTTGCATGCCAATTTTATTTACCCTATATCGGATAGAAAGTGGGTATCCCCATTAGTTATTGTCCCTACGAAAAATGGTAAATGGATGATTTGTGTGGACTTTCGAGAATTGAACAAGGATGCCTAAATCGATTACTTTTCATTTCCTTTTATAAACTAGGTCTTGGACACTTTGTCTGGGAAGAGGTATTTTTCTTTCTTGGATGGGTTTAGTGGTTACAATTAGATCCAAATTTCACCAGAAGATCAGGACAAAAACCACATTTACTTGCCCATGGGGTACCTATGCTTATAGGGTTCTTCCTTTTGGTTTGTGTAATGCCCCTTCCACCTTTTAAATGGTTGTCCTAGACATTTTCTTTGATTTGACCCATGACTATGTATGTTAGGGTCCTAACCCGCACATAGGTAGATTAATATATTCAGATGTAATAAAGGTCAATATTAATAAGGCATTTCAATAAAATAGAATAAGGCGGATGTAAGAAGACATAATAGAAGCTTCCACTTCTAGAAGGATCTTCCTCTAGATTCTTCTCTTGATAGACATTTTGTATAAATAAGGGTCGAGGGTATGAAAACCCTAGCTTGGAGATTATTGTAATAGAGCGTTGCTCGATTGGAGGTTGCCCCCTCGAAGAGGCCTGTGAACATTGCTTTCTAAATCAAAGTGTTATTTCCATTGCTGTTCTTATATCATTTATATGTTATTCTGGAGATTATGATGGATATTTTACTGTTATTCTGCCATTTCTAGCATTTTATTTATGTTCTGCATATTTTATATATCTGGTATCTTGCAAGTGGTATTAGAGCAGTTTCCTTGGCATAAATTGTGGGATTTTTTTCCAGGGTAGAGACGTATTCTGGCATCTTTAAACCATTGAGATCTGTCGTTACATGCATAAACCCGTGATTGAGGGATTCATACACACAGGAAATACAAGTGATTGTTAAGCGCACATCTGTTGGCCATCCTTGTAACCCATGTTGGTACCCCTTCGAGTGGTAGCGCATCAGACAACACCTATGTACGGATCAGACTAGATTTCCTGAAGCCCTCTTTAGATAAACCTATCGGCCGCCGGACTGCTATAGTGTCACCGAGAACAACACTCGGGAATATACTCTCTAGTACCTGGGTAGTCGGGTAGTACGGCTAAGGGTACGGTCTATCCTCCTTAGTTAGTGCCCTAAGATATTGGGTCGAGTACTACTATTGGACCCCGCACGTATATCATAGAGCTATAGAATAGGGCAAACCCTTGTCTGTAGAACCCTTGAATACCTAACCCTTGGGGGACAGAAACATAAATGAATTAAAAACAGACCAGATCTATTGTTGTGCAACTATGTTCGAGTTTACAAGTAAATACGCATCTCTTTC